>CM042409.1:0-22500 GCA_023634145.1 Thymallus thymallus
AACCCTAACCCTAACCCTAACCCTAACCCTAACCCTAACCCTAACCCTAACCCTAACCCTAACCCTAACCCTAACCCTAACCCTAACCCTAACCCTAACCCTAACCCTAACCCTAACCCTAACCCTAACCCTAACCCTAACCCTAACCCTAACCCTAACCCTAACCCTAACCCTAACCCTAACCCTAACCCTAACCCTAACCCTAACCCTAACCCTAACCCTAACCCTAACCCTAACCCTAACCCTAACCCTAACCCTAACCCTAACCCTAACCCTAACCCTAACCCTAACCCTAACCCTAACCCTAACCCTAACCCTAACCCTAACCCTAACCCTAACCCTAACCCTAACCCTAACCCTAACCCTAACCCTAACCCTAACCCTAACCCTAACCCTAACCCTAACCCTAACCCTAACCCTAACCCTAACCCTAACCCTAACCCTAACCCTAACCCTAACCCTAACCCTAACCCTAACCCTAACCCTAACCCTAACCCTAACCCTAACCCTAACCCTAACCCTAACCCTAACCCTAACCCTAACCCTAACCCTAACCCTAACCCTAACCCTAACCCTAACCCTAACCCTAACCCTAACCCTAACCCTAACCCTAACCCTAACCCTAACCCTAACCCTAACCCTAACCCTAACCCTAACCCTAACCCTAACCCTAACCCTAACCCTAACCCTAACCCTAACCCTAACCCTAACCCTAACCCTAACCCTAACCCTAACCCTAACCCTAACCCTAACCCTAACCCTAACCCTAACCCTAACCCTAACCCTAACCCTAACCCTAACCCTAACCCTAACCCTAACCCTAACCCTAACCCTAACCCTAACCCTAACCCTAACCCTAACCCTAACCCTAACCCTAACCCTAACCCTAACCCTAACCCTAACCCTAACCCTAACCCTAACCCTAACCCTAACCCTAACCCTAACCCTAACCCTAACCCTAACCCTAACCCTAACCCTAACCCTAACCCTAACCCTAACCCTAACCCTAACCCTAACCCTAACCCTAACCCTAACCCTAACCCTAACCCTAACCCTAACCCTAACCCTAACCCTAACCCTAACCCTAACCCTAACCCTAACCCTAACCCTAACCCTAACCCTAACCCTAACCCTAACCCTAACCCTAACCCTAACCCTAACCCTAACCCTAACCCTAACCCTAACCCTAACCCTAACCCTAACCCTAACCCTAACCCTAACCCTAACCCTAACCCTAACCCTAACCCTAACCCTAACCCTAACCCTAACCCTAACCCTAACCCTAACCCTAACCCTAACCCTAACCCTAACCCTAACCCTAACCCTAACCCTAACCCTAACCCTAACCCTAACCCTAACCCTAACCCTAACCCTAACCCTAACCCTAACCCTAACCCTAACCCTAACCCTAACCCTAACCCTAACCCTAACCCTAACCCTAACCCTAACCCTAACCCTAACCCTAACCCTAACCCTAACCCTAACCCTAACCCTAACCCTAACCCTAACCCTAACCCTAACCCTAACCCTAACCCTAACCCTAACCCTAACCCTAACCCTAACCCTAACCCTAACCCTAACCCTAACCCTAACCCTAACCCTAACCCTAACCCTAACCCTAACCCTAACCCTAACCCTAACCCTAACCCTAACCCTAACCCTAACCCTAACCCTAACCCTAACCCTAACCCTAACCCTAACCCTAACCCTAACCCTAACCCTAACCCTAACCCTAACCCTAACCCTAACCCTAACCCTAACCCTAACCCTAACCCTAACCCTAACCCTAACCCTAACCCTAACCCTAACCCTAACCCTAACCCTAACCCTAACCCTAACCCTAACCCTAACCCTAACCCTAACCCTAACCCTAACCCTAACCCTAACCCTAACCCTAACCCTAACCCTAACCCTAACCCTAACCCTAACCCTAACCCTAACCCTAACCCCGACCCTAACCCTAACCCCAACCATTCCTCTTCACACAGCTCCCGGTACCAGGTACCCCTGCAACACTCTATCCCTTTCCCTACTCCGGGTCCGTATCCCAATCCCACCCACCCAATCCCTTCCCTACACCCTCATACTTTCCTTAGAGCCCCCATTCCCCCTGCAGAACCTGAACTGCTGAACATACCTATAATCAGTACTTACTCACACATTAACAAATACATCCACTCAAAACTCAAGACAGCCTTTACTGACACACAGCACACATTCCCCCCACTCCAACCATTCAGACCCATCTCAGCCTTCCGTAGAAACCCCAACCTAAAGGACATTCTGGTTCACACCAAGTTCTCCAACCGGCCAGCCCCCACACTACCCATTGAGCACCAGTACTACAGACAACTCTCCAACATACACAACAAACATACACACACCTCCATCCCCATCAAAAAACTAATGAACATTCACAGCAGTAACATTGTATATGCCATCACCTGCACATTATGCCACAACATATATGTAGGGGAGACTGGCTATACCATCCTCACACGCCTCAAACAACACCTATACACAATAAACAATAACAAATTACCCACACATTTGGTCCAACACTTCCAGACACACCCCATAGCAAACCTACAAATCACGGGTTTGGAGTCTCAGGAGTCCTGGACAAAGACTCAAAGAAGAGCGGCAGAGTCCAGATGGATAGACAAACTTAACACTCTGGCTCCATCTGGACTCAACAGCAAGGAGTAGACACACACACACACACACACACACACACACACACACACACACACACACACACACACACACACACACACACACACACACATACACACACATACACACAATGGTTCTAGGGGGATAATATACCCAAACAGAAGAGGCAGCAGCAATAGGCCCGTGCAACTAACGGTTTAACACCATCAATAAACTCACTATCATAAACCTAACCTAGCCAGTGCCATTGTTTTCTTCCCCTTCTGTCATGTGCTCCCCCTGAATATCAGAATATACGCCTATAAGTTTTCTTTCCACTACACCCACTTTAGACATTACATTCACTACATGACTTGACATGCCTCTTAAAATATCATACATCCTCCCTCACCCCCCTTTCTTTCTTTCATTCATTCATTCACTCATTTATTTATTTATTTATTTATTTATTTATTTTTCTTTCATTTTCTTTTACATTGGGAACCATGGAGCCTATCTTAACCAAGATTCAACGGAAATACACTACATCCAACACAAGAGCTCCACTTCTGGTTCCTTCCTCCAGTATGCTTACCCATGACACATCACTCGCATACATTGACATAAACACACCCACCCTTGATGTGATGGTTTCATATATTAGTGTATTTCTTATACCATGCACTACCCTAACAATTTCATGTCTCCCCTTACTTCCTTTTGATTTGATTTTCCACTTAGTTTAATTAGATTTTTGGGCCCCTGGACGGTTCCTTGTGTTAGTAGACTCCCTGGCTGTCTCAAATAAACACACTATGATGGACAGCGAGGGAATCCAGCAGATGGTGACAGACTTATTTTACCCCTATGCTCACCATTCAAGCACACACCAACTTCCTACAATCAAGGAGGGACATACATTAAACCAACCTACCACTCCTTTCAATAGGATGATGGATCACTGATTTTACCAATAGCTTTGAAGGAAACTCCCCCAGGGCAACTTTTAGAGCATCCACCCACTTTTTCCCTCAACCTATCACAGTAGCACATACCAACTCCTATACTTGGAGGATGACATACCTCAAAGAGACCAATCATTCCCTTTCAAAGTAGGATGGACAACCTATTCCGCCAATAGCCTGGAAGTAACTCCAAAAGGTCACTGTCTAAGCACCCACCACTTTCCCTCCAAAAAATGTTTTTTCCCTCCAATATTTCATTTATTTTCCATCCCCAATCATAGTTACCCCATAGCCTCTGAAGAAGCATTACATGCGAAACGTCAGGCACCCTGTTCTTTTCTCATTTTACCCAGAATAAAGTATTTTAGAGACATCCTGGTTTTTAAACAAGATACCCTGTTTTACCCCTTCAACCCCCCCCCTTTTTTTTCCTTTTATCTTTTACTTGGAAAAAGGTTTTTTAGGGACATTCTTGTTTTTAAACATTAAAATTGAACTTTTAATCCAGTTATTGTGAGGACAGAGAGACTCAACAACCAGCCACTCCAACAAGAAGCACTATCCACCAAGAAGAAGACTACAGACTACAAACAGAGTACCTGGGTCGCTCCCAGGTACGAAGAAAAAACCAACAATACCATCAGCTGGTTGTTGTTTTGTGTCATCCACATATGTTTTTACCCCCTTTCTCCAAGGACTTCTCCTATGTTTTAAGGCGGTGAGCATATTGGATTACTGTTTCTTGTGTTTTAGCATTGACTGGATTAAATATGTTCAGTAATAGATTTTCTGTTTTAGACACCCTTCCAGAAGAGGGGGAGACAAACATCTACACTACAGCCCCACACAAAGTACCAGACACTACACTTTCCATCCAACACGCAACCAAGACCTACTTCAAACTGATACAGGCCACACACCACAAACAGATCATACAACACGCACTTACAACCAACACCTTCCCAGTGGGGATGATGAAACATGTTGTTAAACTAACAGACTTCATCAAACCATCATCCCCATCCACCATTACCAAGGAAAAAGTCACAGCAAACACCAACAACTGGATGCTACATAACATACACATTTTGCTGGACCACTATGAGACCATATTGACCACTTTATCCCCTACAGGCTTTCCCTACAATGATACTGCCATGCAAACAGCAACTCGCTGGGCCACACAAAGGTACAGACACAGACTCCGTGACAACACTATTCCTACAGTACGACTATTTTTACAGGACCCACTAACTACGGAAACACCCACCCCCACCCCAGTTACTCGTCCCCTCACCCCCACCCCAGCACCACAGGGGAACCTGCACCCTAGACTACCCACCCAGACCACTGGACTTTCCCGACGAGCCCCAACACCACGAACCACCCAGACCACTGGACTTTCCCCACGAGCCCCAACACCACGAACCACCCAGACCACTGGACTTTCCCCACGAGCCCCAACACCACAAACCACCCAGACCACAGGACTGCCCCAACGAGTCCCCGCCAGGAAAATCCCTCCACTTATGACAGTAAACTTGAAGAGACAGATATTAGAGACTTTACCACTAACCCCCAGATCAGGCCTTATGGGTAAAGCCCCCACTGCAGCCCATGATGCGAAAATACCTTCTCCGGACAACACTACTGACTTCATATCCCTTCAATCCAATCCGGCTGCTACTTTGACCCAGACACCAGACAACACTGCACACCCTCCACCCAGAACTTCAGCAGAACCCACCAACCCGTTTATGACCCAGTTTGAATTGATTGAAGAGGACTTTCCACCCCTACAGCCCATCGGCTTGGACATAGAACATATTAGGGCCAACACACGCACAGTTGAAGCACAGGTCATACACACATCAAACAGTCAGGTACACACCGGCATCATTTCCCCGCCCACTGTGACCCCAGGGACAGCACAACCACCGGATACGCTCATAACTAGCAATGTAGCTGTGCAACCTGTTTTTACCATCTCAGGGTTTTCCACATCTGACACTAACATTATCATTCCTATTCCCACAGAGACCCATGCCAATCTACCTAAACACCAGCCTAAGTCTGGGGACTTGGAGAGGGGAGGGAGGGTGGAGGATAACCCTAACATGATGAATAGACCAACTAAGGGGAAACTGAGTCCCAAAAGAGTCTCTTCTGATCCCTCCCTTAAACCCACCTCTCCAATCCCAAGACCCCCCCTATTACCCACCCCAGTTGATGTGTCCCCACACGGTGGGCTCCCTCAAAAGCCCACTGAGAGGGGGATACCCCTCAACTTTTCACAGAACACTTCCCCCATCCTTTCCTCCCCACAGATCAGGCCAGTAACAACATCACATAGGAGGGTCATCTTTGAACCTAATATTAGACTTTCACCCCTACCTACACCTAGGCACTCCACCCCAATATCTCCAGCATCTCCCCAACTACTGTACAAACCTACCAGACATAGTCACACATCCAGAAAGATACACCAATGGAACATACATTCACACAAACCTATAGCCATCATAGGAGATTCTAATCTCAGTAGAATCCCACCACACCCCTACAAACACATTCAAATAGACAGCTACCCTGGAGCACAATTCCACCACATAACTGGAGTCTTGGCAAAGGCCACCCCGAACCCCAACACCAAAGTACTTGTGCTGTCCCTGGGGCTGAACAATAAAGACCAGGCCAACAAGTCCACACCCATCAGTCAATTACAAACACTACACAACAAAGCAATGAGTATGTACCCGAATGCCACCATCTACTGGCCTATCATCAACCTCTCACCCACTTTCACACAGCAACAGAAAGACATACTCAAACATATCAATGCATACATTGCAACACACTATAACGTTTTATTAGAAATACATCACTCAGAATTCCATACTGCCGAAAACGATAACATACACTGGACATCCGCAACAGCAGAGAGAATTCTCAAACACTGGGCATCACAGTTAAAGTGGTAGAGGAGGGGACGCTAACATCACAGCCCCTCCACCATCAGAGTAACATCATGAACCTTTCCACTGTTCTCATTTTATCCCCGGCGGAGACTCAGCTGCTGGAGAGAGGTCTGACATTCATCCCCACGCCGATGCGGTCTGACCGCGGGGACCTGGAGAGGGATATCCACAGGTATCATAGAAACCTCAGACTGTTAGACCATTTTAATTATACAACGGACTTCAACACCAGGCCATTTACTGCCAGATCCCAATGGGAACCTCCTTCACGGACCCTATCCCAACCCATTAGGAAACTTATCAAAACCAACACACAGATCATTAGGGACTCACATACATCCACTATAACCACTACACATAATCTCACGGAAGAGGAAAGAAAAGCTATAGTTTCATTAAAGACCAACAAACACATAACAATAAAACCAGCAGATAAAGGCTCCAAGATAGTAATAATGGACCATCAACAATACCTCTTGGAAGCCAACCGACAACTCTCCAACACACAACACTACACTCCCATCCCCACCTCAACACAGATACAGACACAGACACACATCAGACAGATTATAGCGGACCTCTACTCTCAAAACTTCATTTCACACAAACAAAAACAATACTTAGATGGACCAGACATTCCCAGACAGAGACTCTTTTACCTTCTACCAAAAATTCACAAAACTCCAGAAACGTGGACTGTCCCTTTCCAGGTCCCAACGGGAAGACCCATTGTGTCGGACTGCGGAAGCGAGTCCTCTCCGGCAGCTGAGTTCATTGACCATTTTCTCAACCCCATCTCACAAAGACATGACAGCTACATAAGGGATACATACCATTTCATAGATACACTCCGCACCATTCCAGTTCCAGCAAATGCATGTTTATTCACAATTGACATAGACTCCCTTTACACAAACATCAATATTTCAGCAGGAATAGCAGCAGTGGAAGCCGCACTCCGAAGATATCCAGCTACAAACAGACCTGACACACACATCATAAAGTTATTAGAACTGGGGTTAACAAACAATGATTTCACATTCAACAACCAACAATACCTACAGATACATGGGACTGCAATGGGCAAAAAATTTGCACCAGCTTATGCAAACATATATATGGCAGACTGGGAACAAACTGTCCTGGAAACTTGCCCATTGCGCCCCATGCTATACAAACGATATCTGGATGATATCTTCGGAGTGTGGCAGCACAACCTGGAGGACTTTCATACATTCATCAACATTCTGAACAACCATCATCCAACCATCAAAGTGAAATATGTCATACACACACAACACATCCATTTTTTAGACACCACCGTTTTTTTCCCGGACGCCACAACAGACACAACCATTTTACAGACAAAAGTTTACTTTAAGGAAACAGACACACATGCACTACTACACAGAGCAAGTTTTCACCCCAAACACACATTCAGAGGCATTGTCAAGTCACAAATTATACGCTTCCACAGATTATGCACACAACATAATGATTTCAACACAGCCACACAAACACTTTTCAGGGCACTCAGGAGAAGGGGATATACAAAAAGATATCTTAGACATATCAAGGCCAACACACTGACAGAGATTACTGACAGACAACCAGGTAACCCTGTCAACCCTCTTCTCCCACCTGCCCCCTACAGGACCAATGGCCAAACACAGATTCCACATCCCTACCCTAACCCTAACCCTAACCCCAACCCCAACCCCAACCCTAACCCTAACCCCAACCCTAACCCTAACCTTAACCCTAACCCTAACCCCGACCTTAACCCTAACCCTAACCCCAACCCCAACCCTAACCCTAACCCCAACCCTAACCCTAACCCTAACCCTAACCCTAACCCTAACCCCAACCCTAACCCCAACCCTAACCTTAACCTTAACCCTAACCTTAACCTTAACCCTTACCTTAACCTTAACCCTAACCCTAACCCCGACCTTAACCCTAACCCTAACCCTAACCCCGACCCTAACCCTAACCCCAACCATTCCTCTTCACACAGCTCCCGGTACCAGGTACCCCTGCAACACTCTATCCCTTTCCCTACTCCGGGTCCGTATCCCAATCCCACCCACCCAATCCCTTCCCTACACCCTCATACTTTCCTTAGAGCCCCCATTCCCCCTGCAGAACCTGAACTGCTGAACATACCTATAATCAGTACTT
This sequence comes from Thymallus thymallus, assembly GCA_023634145.1. NCBI lineage: Eukaryota > Metazoa > Chordata > Actinopteri > Salmoniformes > Salmonidae > Thymallus > Thymallus thymallus. Next base: position 8,780 of record CM042409.1, read on the forward strand.
ACTCACACATTAACAAATACATCCACTCAAAACTCAAGACAGCCTTTACTGACACACAGCACACATTCCCCCCACTCCAACCATTCAGACCCATCTCAGCCTTCCGTAGAAACCCCAACCTAAAGGACATTCTGGTTCACACCAAGTTCTCCAACCGGCCAGCCCCCACACTACCCATTGAGCACCAGTACTACAGACAACTCTCCAACATACACAACAAACATACACACACCTCCATCCCCATCAAAAAACTAATGAACATTCACAGCAGTAACATTGTATATGCCATCACCTGCACATTATGCCACAACATATATGTAGGGGAGACTGGCTATACCATCCTCACACGCCTCAAACAACACCTATACACAATAAACAATAACAAATTACCCACACATTTGGTCCAACACTTCCAGACACACCCCATAGCAAACCTACAAATCACGGGTTTGGAGTCTCAGGAGTCCTGGACAAAGACTCAAAGAAGAGCGGCAGAGTCCAGATGGATAGACAAACTTAACACTCTGGCTCCATCTGGACTCAACAGCAAGGAGTAGACACACACACACACACACACACACACACACACACACACACACACACACACACACACACACACACACACACACACACACATACACACACATACACACAATGGTTCTAGGGGGATAATATACCCAAACAGAAGAGGCAGCAGCAATAGGCCCGTGCAACTAACGGTTTAACACCATCAATAAACTCACTATCATAAACCTAACCTAGCCAGTGCCATTGTTTTCTTCCCCTTCTGTCATGTGCTCCCCCTGAATATCAGAATATACGCCTATAAGTTTTCTTTCCACTACACCCACTTTAGACATTACATTCACTACATGACTTGACATGCCTCTTAAAATATCATACATCCTCCCTCACCCCCCTTTCTTTCTTTCATTCATTCATTCACTCATTTATTTATTTATTTATTTATTTATTTATTTTTCTTTCATTTTCTTTTACATTGGGAACCATGGAGCCTATCTTAACCAAGATTCAACGGAAATACACTACATCCAACACAAGAGCTCCACTTCTGGTTCCTTCCTCCAGTATGCTTACCCATGACACATCACTCGCATACATTGACATAAACACACCCACCCTTGATGTGATGGTTTCATATATTAGTGTATTTCTTATACCATGCACTACCCTAACAATTTCATGTCTCCCCTTACTTCCTTTTGATTTGATTTTCCACTTAGTTTAATTAGATTTTTGGGCCCCTGGACGGTTCCTTGTGTTAGTAGACTCCCTGGCTGTCTCAAATAAACACACTATGATGGACAGCGAGGGAATCCAGCAGATGGTGACAGACTTATTTTACCCCTATGCTCACCATTCAAGCACACACCAACTTCCTACAATCAAGGAGGGACATACATTAAACCAACCTACCACTCCTTTCAATAGGATGATGGATCACTGATTTTACCAATAGCTTTGAAGGAAACTCCCCCAGGGCAACTTTTAGAGCATCCACCCACTTTTTCCCTCAACCTATCACAGTAGCACATACCAACTCCTATACTTGGAGGATGACATACCTCAAAGAGACCAATCATTCCCTTTCAAAGTAGGATGGACAACCTATTCCGCCAATAGCCTGGAAGTAACTCCAAAAGGTCACTGTCTAAGCACCCACCACTTTCCCTCCAAAAAATGTTTTTTCCCTCCAATATTTCATTTATTTTCCATCCCCAATCATAGTTACCCCATAGCCTCTGAAGAAGCATTACATGCGAAACGTCAGGCACCCTGTTCTTTTCTCATTTTACCCAGAATAAAGTATTTTAGAGACATCCTGGTTTTTAAACAAGATACCCTGTTTTACCCCTTCAACCCCCCCCCTTTTTTTTCCTTTTATCTTTTACTTGGAAAAAGGTTTTTTAGGGACATTCTTGTTTTTAAACATTAAAATTGAACTTTTAATCCAGTTATTGTGAGGACAGAGAGACTCAACAACCAGCCACTCCAACAAGAAGCACTATCCACCAAGAAGAAGACTACAGACTACAAACAGAGTACCTGGGTCGCTCCCAGGTACGAAGAAAAAACCAACAATACCATCAGCTGGTTGTTGTTTTGTGTCATCCACATATGTTTTTACCCCCTTTCTCCAAGGACTTCTCCTATGTTTTAAGGCGGTGAGCATATTGGATTACTGTTTCTTGTGTTTTAGCATTGACTGGATTAAATATGTTCAGTAATAGATTTTCTGTTTTAGACACCCTTCCAGAAGAGGGGGAGACAAACATCTACACTACAGCCCCACACAAAGTACCAGACACTACACTTTCCATCCAACACGCAACCAAGACCTACTTCAAACTGATACAGGCCACACACCACAAACAGATCATACAACACGCACTTACAACCAACACCTTCCCAGTGGGGATGATGAAACATGTTGTTAAACTAACAGACTTCATCAAACCATCATCCCCATCCACCATTACCAAGGAAAAAGTCACAGCAAACACCAACAACTGGATGCTACATAACATACACATTTTGCTGGACCACTATGAGACCATATTGACCACTTTATCCCCTACAGGCTTTCCCTACAATGATACTGCCATGCAAACAGCAACTCGCTGGGCCACACAAAGGTACAGACACAGACTCCGTGACAACACTATTCCTACAGTACGACTATTTTTACAGGACCCACTAACTACGGAAACACCCACCCCCACCCCAGTTACTCGTCCCCTCACCCCCACCCCAGCACCACAGGGGAACCTGCACCCTAGACTACCCACCCAGACCACTGGACTTTCCCGACGAGCCCCAACACCACGAACCACCCAGACCACTGGACTTTCCCCACGAGCCCCAACACCACGAACCACCCAGACCACTGGACTTTCCCCACGAGCCCCAACACCACAAACCACCCAGACCACAGGACTGCCCCAACGAGTCCCCGCCAGGAAAATCCCTCCACTTATGACAGTAAACTTGAAGAGACAGATATTAGAGACTTTACCACTAACCCCCAGATCAGGCCTTATGGGTAAAGCCCCCACTGCAGCCCATGATGCGAAAATACCTTCTCCGGACAACACTACTGACTTCATATCCCTTCAATCCAATCCGGCTGCTACTTTGACCCAGACACCAGACAACACTGCACACCCTCCACCCAGAACTTCAGCAGAACCCACCAACCCGTTTATGACCCAGTTTGAATTGATTGAAGAGGACTTTCCACCCCTACAGCCCATCGGCTTGGACATAGAACATATTAGGGCCAACACACGCACAGTTGAAGCACAGGTCATACACACATCAAACAGTCAGGTACACACCGGCATCATTTCCCCGCCCACTGTGACCCCAGGGACAGCACAACCACCGGATACGCTCATAACTAGCAATGTAGCTGTGCAACCTGTTTTTACCATCTCAGGGTTTTCCACATCTGACACTAACATTATCATTCCTATTCCCACAGAGACCCATGCCAATCTACCTAAACACCAGCCTAAGTCTGGGGACTTGGAGAGGGGAGGGAGGGTGGAGGATAACCCTAACATGATGAATAGACCAACTAAGGGGAAACTGAGTCCCAAAAGAGTCTCTTCTGATCCCTCCCTTAAACCCACCTCTCCAATCCCAAGACCCCCCCTATTACCCACCCCAGTTGATGTGTCCCCACACGGTGGGCTCCCTCAAAAGCCCACTGAGAGGGGGATACCCCTCAACTTTTCACAGAACACTTCCCCCATCCTTTCCTCCCCACAGATCAGGCCAGTAACAACATCACATAGGAGGGTCATCTTTGAACCTAATATTAGACTTTCACCCCTACCTACACCTAGGCACTCCACCCCAATATCTCCAGCATCTCCCCAACTACTGTACAAACCTACCAGACATAGTCACACATCCAGAAAGATACACCAATGGAACATACATTCACACAAACCTATAGCCATCATAGGAGATTCTAATCTCAGTAGAATCCCACCACACCCCTACAAACACATTCAAATAGACAGCTACCCTGGAGCACAATTCCACCACATAACTGGAGTCTTGGCAAAGGCCACCCCGAACCCCAACACCAAAGTACTTGTGCTGTCCCTGGGGCTGAACAATAAAGACCAGGCCAACAAGTCCACACCCATCAGTCAATTACAAACACTACACAACAAAGCAATGAGTATGTACCCGAATGCCACCATCTACTGGCCTATCATCAACCTCTCACCCACTTTCACACAGCAACAGAAAGACATACTCAAACATATCAATGCATACATTGCAACACACTATAACGTTTTATTAGAAATACATCACTCAGAATTCCATACTGCCGAAAACGATAACATACACTGGACATCCGCAACAGCAGAGAGAATTCTCAAACACTGGGCATCACAGTTAAAGTGGTAGAGGAGGGGACGCTAACATCACAGCCCCTCCACCATCAGAGTAACATCATGAACCTTTCCACTGTTCTCATTTTATCCCCGGCGGAGACTCAGCTGCTGGAGAGAGGTCTGACATTCATCCCCACGCCGATGCGGTCTGACCGCGGGGACCTGGAGAGGGATATCCACAGGTATCATAGAAACCTCAGACTGTTAGACCATTTTAATTATACAACGGACTTCAACACCAGGCCATTTACTGCCAGATCCCAATGGGAACCTCCTTCACGGACCCTATCCCAACCCATTAGGAAACTTATCAAAACCAACACACAGATCATTAGGGACTCACATACATCCACTATAACCACTACACATAATCTCACGGAAGAGGAAAGAAAAGCTATAGTTTCATTAAAGACCAACAAACACATAACAATAAAACCAGCAGATAAAGGCTCCAAGATAGTAATAATGGACCATCAACAATACCTCTTGGAAGCCAACCGACAACTCTCCAACACACAACACTACACTCCCATCCCCACCTCAACACAGATACAGACACAGACACACATCAGACAGATTATAGCGGACCTCTACTCTCAAAACTTCATTTCACACAAACAAAAACAATACTTAGATGGACCAGACATTCCCAGACAGAGACTCTTTTACCTTCTACCAAAAATTCACAAAACTCCAGAAACGTGGACTGTCCCTTTCCAGGTCCCAACGGGAAGACCCATTGTGTCGGACTGCGGAAGCGAGTCCTCTCCGGCAGCTGAGTTCATTGACCATTTTCTCAACCCCATCTCACAAAGACATGACAGCTACATAAGGGATACATACCATTTCATAGATACACTCCGCACCATTCCAGTTCCAGCAAATGCATGTTTATTCACAATTGACATAGACTCCCTTTACACAAACATCAATATTTCAGCAGGAATAGCAGCAGTGGAAGCCGCACTCCGAAGATATCCAGCTACAAACAGACCTGACACACACATCATAAAGTTATTAGAACTGGGGTTAACAAACAATGATTTCACATTCAACAACCAACAATACCTACAGATACATGGGACTGCAATGGGCAAAAAATTTGCACCAGCTTATGCAAACATATATATGGCAGACTGGGAACAAACTGTCCTGGAAACTTGCCCATTGCGCCCCATGCTATACAAACGATATCTGGATGATATCTTCGGAGTGTGGCAGCACAACCTGGAGGACTTTCATACATTCATCAACATTCTGAACAACCATCATCCAACCATCAAAGTGAAATATGTCATACACACACAACACATCCATTTTTTAGACACCACCGTTTTTTTCCCGGACGCCACAACAGACACAACCATTTTACAGACAAAAGTTTACTTTAAGGAAACAGACACACATGCACTACTACACAGAGCAAGTTTTCACCCCAAACACACATTCAGAGGCATTGTCAAGTCACAAATTATACGCTTCCACAGATTATGCACACAACATAATGATTTCAACACAGCCACACAAACACTTTTCAGGGCACTCAGGAGAAGGGGATATACAAAAAGATATCTTAGACATATCAAGGCCAACACACTGACAGAGATTACTGACAGACAACCAGGTAACCCTGTCAACCCTCTTCTCCCACCTGCCCCCTACAGGACCAATGGCCAAACACAGATTCCACATCCCTACCCTAACCCTAACCCTAACCCCAACCCCAACCCCAACCCTAACCCTAACCCCAACCCTAACCCTAACCTTAACCCTAACCCTAACCCCGACCTTAACCCTAACCCTAACCCCAACCCCAACCCTAACCCTAACCCCAACCCTAACCCTAACCCTAACCCTAACCCTAACCCTAACCCCAACCCTAACCCCAACCCTAACCTTAACCTTAACCCTAACCTTAACCTTAACCCTTACCTTAACCTTAACCCTAACCCTAACCCCGACCTTAACCCTAACCCTAACCCTAACCCCGACCCTAACCCTAACCCCAACCATTCCTCTTCACACAGCTCCCGGTACCAGGTACCCCTGCAACACTCTATCCCTTTCCCTACTCCGGGTCCGTATCCCAATCCCACCCACCCAATCCCTTCCCTACACCCTCATACTTTCCTTAGAGCCCCCATTCCCCCTGCAGAACCTGAACTGCTGAACATACCTATAATCAGTACTTACTCACACATTAACAAATACATCCACTCAAAACTCAAGACAGCCTTTACTGACACACAGCACACATTCCCCCCACTCCAACCATTCAGACCCATCTCAGCCTTCCGTAGAAACCCCAACCTAAAGGACATTCTGGTTCACACCAAGTTCTCCAACCGGCCAGCCCCCACACTACCCATTGAGCACCAGTACTACAGACAACTCTCCAACATACACAACAAACATACACACACCTCCATCCCCATCAAAAAACTAATGAACATTCACAGCAGTAACATTGTATATGCCATCACCTGCACATTATGCCACAACATATATGTAGGGGAGACTGGCTATACCATCCTCACACGCCTCAAACAACACCTATACACAATAAACAATAACAAATTACCCACACATTTGGTCCAACACTTCCAGACACACCCCATAGCAAACCTACAAATCACGGGTTTGGAGTCTCAGGAGTCCTGGACAAAGACTCAAAGAAGAGCGGCAGAGTCCAGATGGATAGACAAACTTAACACTCTGGCTCCATCTGGACTCAACAGCAAGGAGTAGACACACACACACACACACACACACACACACACACACACACACACACACACACACACACACACACACACACACACACACATACACACACATACACACAATGGTTCTAGGGGGATAATATACCCAAACAGAAGAGGCAGCAGCAATAGGCCCGTGCAACTAACGGTTTAACACCATCAATAAACTCACTATCATAAACCTAACCTAGCCAGTGCCATTGTTTTCTTCCCCTTCTGTCATGTGCTCCCCCTGAATATCAGAATATACGCCTATAAGTTTTCTTTCCACTACACCCACTTTAGACATTACATTCACTACATGACTTGACATGCCTCTTAAAATATCATACATCCTCCCTCACCCCCCTTTCTTTCTTTCATTCATTCATTCACTCATTTATTTATTTATTTATTTATTTATTTATTTTTCTTTCATTTTCTTTTACATTGGGAACCATGGAGCCTATCTTAACCAAGATTCAACGGAAATACACTACATCCAACACAAGAGCTCCACTTCTGGTTCCTTCCTCCAGTATGCTTACCCATGACACATCACTCGCATACATTGACATAAACACACCCACCCTTGATGTGATGGTTTCATATATTAGTGTATTTCTTATACCATGCACTACCCTAACAATTTCATGTCTCCCCTTACTTCCTTTTGATTTGATTTTCCACTTAGTTTAATTAGATTTTTGGGCCCCTGGACGGTTCCTTGTGTTAGTAGACTCCCTGGCTGTCTCAAATAAACACACTATGATGGACAGCGAGGGAATCCAGCAGATGGTGACAGACTTATTTTACCCCTATGCTCACCATTCAAGCACACACCAACTTCCTACAATCAAGGAGGGACATACATTAAACCAACCTACCACTCCTTTCAATAGGATGATGGATCACTGATTTTACCAATAGCTTTGAAGGAAACTCCCCCAGGGCAACTTTTAGAGCATCCACCCACTTTTTCCCTCAACCTATCACAGTAGCACATACCAACTCCTATACTTGGAGGATGACATACCTCAAAGAGACCAATCATTCCCTTTCAAAGTAGGATGGACAACCTATTCCGCCAATAGCCTGGAAGTAACTCCAAAAGGTCACTGTCTAAGCACCCACCACTTTCCCTCCAAAAAATGTTTTTTCCCTCCAATATTTCATTTATTTTCCATCCCCAATCATAGTTACCCCATAGCCTCTGAAGAAGCATTACATGCGAAACGTCAGGCACCCTGTTCTTTTCTCATTTTACCCAGAATAAAGTATTTTAGAGACATCCTGGTTTTTAAACAAGATACCCTGTTTTACCCCTTCAACCCCCCCCCTTTTTTTTCCTTTTATCTTTTACTTGGAAAAAGGTTTTTTAGGGACATTCTTGTTTTTAAACATTAAAATTGAACTTTTAATCCAGTTATTGTGAGGACAGAGAGACTCAACAACCAGCCACTCCAACAAGAAGCACTATCCACCAAGAAGAAGACTACAGACTACAAACAGAGTACCTGGGTCGCTCCCAGGTACGAAGAAAAAACCAACAATACCATCAGCTGGTTGTTGTTTTGTGTCATCCACATATGTTTTTACCCCCTTTCTCCAAGGACTTCTCCTATGTTTTAAGGCGGTGAGCATATTGGATTACTGTTTCTTGTGTTTTAGCATTGACTGGATTAAATATGTTCAGTAATAGATTTTCTGTTTTAGACACCCTTCCAGAAGAGGGGGAGACAAACATCTACACTACAGCCCCACACAAAGTACCAGACACTACACTTTCCATCCAACACGCAACCAAGACCTACTTCAAACTGATACAGGCCACACACCACAAACAGATCATACAACACGCACTTACAACCAACACCTTCCCAGTGGGGATGATGAAACATGTTGTTAAACTAACAGACTTCATCAAACCATCATCCCCATCCACCATTACCAAGGAAAAAGTCACAGCAAACACCAACAACTGGATGCTACATAACATACACATTTTGCTGGACCACTATGAGACCATATTGACCACTTTATCCCCTACAGGCTTTCCCTACAATGATACTGCCATGCAAACAGCAACTCGCTGGGCCACACAAAGGTACAGACACAGACTCCGTGACAACACTATTCCTACAGTACGACTATTTTTACAGGACCCACTAACTACGGAAACACCCACCCCCACCCCAGTTACTCGTCCCCTCACCCCCACCCCAGCACCACAGGGGAACCTGCACCCTAGACTACCCACCCAGACCACTGGACTTTCCCGACGAGCCCCAACACCACGAACCACCCAGACCACTGGACTTTCCCCACGAGCCCCAACACCACGAACCACCCAGACCACTGGACTTTCCCCACGAGCCCCAACACCACAAACCACCCAGACCACAGGACTGCCCCAACGAGTCCCCGCCAGGAAAATCCCTCCACTTATGACAGTAAACTTGAAGAGACAGATATTAGAGACTTTACCACTAACCCCCAGATCAGGCCTTATGGGTAAAGCCCCCACTGCAGCCCATGATGCGAAAATACCTTCTCCGGACAACACTACTGACTTCATATCCCTTCAATCCAATCCGGCTGCTACTTTGACCCAGACACCAGACAACACTGCACACCCTCCACCCAGAACTTCAGCAGAACCCACCAACCCGTTTATGACCCAGTTTGAATTGATTGAAGAGGACTTTCCACCCCTACAGCCCATCGGCTTGGACATAGAACATATTAGGGCCAACACACGCACAGTTGAAGCACAGGTCATACACACATCAAACAGTCAGGTACACACCGGCATCATTTCCCCGCCCACTGTGACCCCAGGGACAGCACAACCACCGGATACGCTCATAACTAGCAATGTAGCTGTGCAACCTGTTTTTACCATCTCAGGGTTTTCCACATCTGACACTAACATTATCATTCCTATTCCCACAGAGACCCATGCCAATCTACCTAAACACCAGCCTAAGTCTGGGGACTTGGAGAGGGGAGGGAGGGTGGAGGATAACCCTAACATGATGAATAGACCAACTAAGGGGAAACTGAGTCCCAAAAGAGTCTCTTCTGATCCCTCCCTTAAACCCACCTCTCCAATCCCAAGACCCCCCCTATTACCCACCCCAGTTGATGTGTCCCCACACGGTGGGCTCCCTCAAAAGCCCACTGAGAGGGGGATACCCCTCAACTTTTCACAGAACACTTCCCCCATCCTTTCCTCCCCACAGATCAGGCCAGTAACAACATCACATAGGAGGGTCATCTTTGAACCTAATATTAGACTTTCACCCCTACCTACACCTAGGCACTCCACCCCAATATCTCCAGCATCTCCCCAACTACTGTACAAACCTACCAGACATAGTCACACATCCAGAAAGATACACCAATGGAACATACATTCACACAAACCTATAGCCATCATAGGAGATTCTAATCTCAGTAGAATCCCACCACACCCCTACAAACACATTCAAATAGACAGCTACCCTGGAGCACAATTCCACCACATAACTGGAGTCTTGGCAAAGGCCACCCCGAACCCCAACACCAAAGTACTTGTGCTGTCCCTGGGGCTGAACAATAAAGACCAGGCCAACAAGTCCACACCCATCAGTCAATTACAAACACTACACAACAAAGCAATGAGTATGTACCCGAATGCCACCATCTACTGGCCTATCATCAACCTCTCACCCACTTTCACACAGCAACAGAAAGACATACTCAAACATATCAATGCATACATTGCAACACACTATAACGTTTTATTAGAAATACATCACTCAGAATTCCATACTGCCGAAAACGATAACATACACTGGACATCCGCAACAGCAGAGAGAATTCTCAAACACTGGGCATCACAGTTAAAGTGGTAGAGGAGGGGACGCTAACATCACAGCCCCTCCACCATCAGAGTAACATCATGAACCTTTCCACTGTTCTCATTTTATCCCCGGCGGAGACTCAGCTGCTGGAGAGAGGTCTGACATTCATCCCCACGCCGATGCGGTCTGACCGCGGGGACCTGGAGAGGGATATCCACAGGTATCATAGAAACCTCAGACTGTTAGACCATTTTAATTATACAACGGACTTCAACACCAGGCCATTTACTGCCAGATCCCAATGGGAACCTCCTTCACGGACCCTATCCCAACCCATTAGGAAACTTATCAAAACCAACACACAGATCATTAGGGACTCACATACATCCACTATAACCACTACACATAATCTCACGGAAGAGGAAAGAAAAGCTATAGTTTCATTAAAGACCAACAAACACATAACAATAAAACCAGCAGATAAAGGCTCCAAGATAGTAATAATGGACCATCAACAATACCTCTTGGAAGCCAACCGACAACTCTCCAACACACAACACTACACTCCCATCCCCACCTCAACACAGATACAGACACAGACACACATCAGACAGATTATAGCGGACCTCTACTCTCAAAACTTCATTTCACACAAACAAAAACAATACTTAGATGGACCAGACATTCCCAGACAGAGACTCTTTTACCTTCTACCAAAAATTCACAAAACTCCAGAAACGTGGACTGTCCCTTTCCAGGTCCCAACGGGAAGACCCATTGTGTCGGACTGCGGAAGCGAGTCCTCTCCGGCAGCTGAGTTCATTGACCATTTTCTCAACCCCATCTCACAAAGACATGACAGCTACATAAGGGATACATACCATTTCATAGATACACTCCGCACCATTCCAGTTCCAGCAAATGCATGTTTATTCACAATTGACATAGACTCCCTTTACACAAACATCAATATTTCAGCAGGAATAGCAGCAGTGGAAGCCGCACTCCGAAGATATCCAGCTACAAACAGACCTGACACACACATCATAAAGTTATTAGAACTGGGGTTAACAAACAATGATTTCACATTCAACAACCAACAATACCTACAGATACATGGGACTGCAATGGGCAAAAAATTTGCACCAGCTTATGCAAACATATATATGGCAGACTGGGAACAAACTGTCCTGGAAACTTGCCCATTGCGCCCCATGCTATACAAACGATATCTGGATGATATCTTCGGAGTGTGGCAGCACAACCTGGAGGACTTTCATACATTCATCAACATTCTGAACAACCATCATCCAACCATCAAAGTGAAATATGTCATACACACACAACACATCCATTTTTTAGACACCACCGTTTTTTTCCCGGACGCCACAACAGACACAACCATTTTACAGACAAAAGTTTACTTTAAGGAAACAGACACACATGCACTACTACACAGAGCAAGTTTTCACCCCAAACACACATTCAGAGGCATTGTCAAGTCACAAATTATACGCTTCCACAGATTATGCACACAACATAATGATTTCAACACAGCCACACAAACACTTTTCAGGGCACTCAGGAGAAGGGGATATACAAAAAGATATCTTAGACATATCAAGGCCAACACACTGACAGAGATTACTGACAGACAACCAGGTAACCCTGTCAACCCTCTTCTCCCACCTGCCCCCTACAGGACCAATGGCCAAACACAGATTCCACATCCCTACCCTAACCCTAACCCTAACCCCAACCCCAACCCCAACCCTAACCCTAACCCCAACCCTAACCCTAACCTTAACCCTAACCCTAACCCCGACCTTAACCCTAACCCTAACCCCAACCCCAACCCTAACCCTAACCCCAACCCTAACCCTAACCCTAACCCTAACCCTAACCCTAACCCCAACCCTAACCCCAACCCTAACCTTAACCTTAACCCTAACCTTAACCTTAACCCTTACCTTAACCTTAACCCTAACCCTAACCCCGACCTTAACCCTAACCCTAACCCTAACCCCGACCCTAACCCTAACCCCAACCATTCCTCTTCACACAGCTCCCGGTACCAGGTACCCCTGCAACACTCTATCCCTTTCCCTACTCCGGGTCCGTATCCCAATCCCACCCACCCAATCCCTTCCCTACACCCTCATACTTTCCTTAGAGCCCCCATTCCCCCTGCAGAACCTGAACTGCTGAACATACCTATAATCAGTACTTACTCACACATTAACAAATACATCCACTCAAAACTCAAGACAGCCTTTACTGACACACAGCACACATTCCCCCCACTCCAACCATTCAGACCCATCTCAGCCTTCCGTAGAAACCCCAACCTAAAGGACATTCTGGTTCACACCAAGTTCTCCAACCGGCCAGCCCCCACACTACCCATTGAGCACCAGTACTACAGACAACTCTCCAACATACACAACAAACATACACACACCTCCATCCCCATCAAAAAACTAATGAACATTCACAGCAGTAACATTGTATATGCCATCACCTGCACATTATGCCACAACATATATGTAGGGGAGACTGGCTATACCATCCTCACACGCCTCAAACAACACCTATACACAATAAACAATAACAAATTACCCACACATTTGGTCCAACACTTCCAGACACACCCCATAGCAAACCTACAAATCACGGGTTTGGAGTCTCAGGAGTCC
>CM042409.1:32500-82500 GCA_023634145.1 Thymallus thymallus
CCAACCAGCATACATACTAAAGACGAGGAGAGAGATTGAGAGAGAGATTGAGAGGGAGGTGGTGGAGAGGCAGAGAGAGTAGAGCAGAGCTACAGACAGAGAGAGAGAAAGATGGGGCAGAGGAGGAGAGAGCAGAGCTACAGACAGAGAGAGAGAAAGAGAGGCAGAGGAGGAGAGAGCAGAAGCGGTCAGAGCAGAGAGAGAGAGAGAGAGGAGAGGCAGAGGAGGAGAGAGCAGAGCGTCAGAGAGAGAGAGAGGGCAGAGAGAGGAGAGAGCAGAGCATCAGAGAGAGAGAGAGGCAGAGGAGGAGAGAGCAGAGCTACAGAGAGAGAGAAGAGAGCAGAGGAGGAGAGAGCAGAGGTCAGAGAGAGAGAGAGGCAGAGGAGGAGAGAGCAGGAGCATCAAGAGAGAGAGAGAGGCAGAGGAGGAGAGAGCAGAGCGTCAGAGAGAGAGAGGCAGAGGAGGAGAGAGAGGACAAGAGGAAGAGAGAAATCATCTCTAGCTGGTTATTCAGGTTACTGTCGCCGATGGAGGCAGGCTGAGTAGCGGGAAACCACCACTACCTTATCGAAAGACACACACAGATACACACACTGTTCACACATAAACACACCACACACACTCCATAGGAGAAGCTGGTGAAGCTCGGAGGGCGGAAACACGTTCTCGCTTCTCTGTGGTTTGGAGAGATAGAAGACTGGACCAGAACATACGCTACACCACCACACCGTGCAGGAGCCTCATTCAGCCCTTGTCTCCAGGATCCTGAAGCAGCATCAACCCTCATACACAGCTCTCCACTCCACTAGCACAGCTCTCTACATCCGACCAGCTCTCTCTTTCAAACTCTCTCTCTCAGCTCTCTCCCAACCGCTAACATGAACTTCCTGCGTCGCCGGCTGTCTGACAGCAGCTTTATAGCTAATCTTCCTAACGGCTACATGACAGACCTCCAGAGACCTGACCCTCCACAGCCTTCCCCGTCTACAGCCACCCCAGGAGTCCCAGCCACATCCCCAGGACAAGCTCCAGCCACAACCCCCAACACTGCCCCCTCTGCCTCCTCAGCTCCAGAGTATCGGCCCTCAGCCTGCCCAAGCTGCCCCAGCCCCGGCCCCCTCCCCAGGCTCTGGGTTCTTCAGCTCCCTGACCTCCCTGAGTTCCATCACCCAACGTGGTGAAACAGACAGCAGCGTCAGCTGGCTTGGTGGATCAGAACCCAGCACCCGGACCTGGTCCTGTTTCAAGAGATTAAGATCCTGCTGGTCATCGACGAGCCGCAGCATGAGTGGTGAGTGGACACCTGGACGGCATGCCTCAACCAATCATCTTATCCTGTTGGCTGTACGAGGACAGTCAGTAGGGTAATAGGAACCTGCACAGGACGTAGGACATAGGGATAACCGTATGGATCAGAATACACCCTCAAATTGATGTTGGGTTTGTTGTCATAACTGTCTTTATGTAAGTTACTCAAATAATTGTGTCTGATAAATGTCTCAAATGTAAATGTAATGTCAGCTTTCGTTGGTGAGCTGCAGAATCAGGTTAGATTGGGTTAGGGTAGGGTTAGGGTTGACACCAGTAAAATGTGACTACACAAGTTGCATCTGAGGTGTGTGAGCACTGAGCATTTACAATAATATTATATTACATGCATACATCATTTATCTTTTCCTGTGTTGAAATCAGTGTTTGAAGCTAGGTAGTCAGACGGCTATATTATCTCAACACAGAGCAAACACTCTATACCCCAGGGAACAACAGAACCCTGCTAGCTCTGGGCTCAGAGTGTTGGTATGTTATAAAGAGGATGGAGAAATGTTATAAAAAGAATGGAGAGATGTTGTGTTTTAAAGAGGATAGAGATGTTATATTATAAAGAGGATAGAGAGATGTTATATTATAAAGAGGATAGAGAGATGTTATATTATAAAGAGGATAGAGAGATGTTATATTATAAAGAGGATAGAGATGTTATATTATAAAGAGGATAGAGAGATGTTATATTATAAAGAGGATAGAGATGTTATATTATAAAGAGGATAGAGAGATGTTATATTATAAAGAGGATAGAGATGTTATATTATAAAGAGGATAGAGAGATGTTATATTATAAAGAGGATAGAGATGTTATATTATAAAGAGGATAGAGATGTTATATTATAAAGAGGATAGAGAGATGTTATATTATAAAGAGGATAGAGAGATGTTATATTATAAAGAGGATAGAGAGATGTTATATTATAAAGAGGATAGAGATGTTATATTATAAAGAGGATAGAGATGTTATATTATAAAGAGGATAGAGATGTTATATTATAAAGAGGATAGAGAGATGTTATATTATAAAGAGGATAGAGAGATGTTATATTATAAAGAGGATAGAGATGTTATATTATAAAGAGGATAGAGAGATGTTATATTATAAAGAGGATAGAGATGTTATATTATAAAGATGATAGAGAGATGTTATATTATAAAGAGGATAGAGAGATGTTATATTATAAAGAGGATAGAGAGATGTTATATTATAAAGAGGATAGAGATGTTATATTATAAAGAGGATAGAGAGATGTTATATTATAAAGAGGATAGAGATGTTATATTATAAAGAGGATAGAGATGTTATATTATAAAGAGGATAGAGATGTTATATTATAAAGAGGATAGAGAGATGTTATATTATAAAGAGGATAGAGAGATGTTATATTATAAAGAGGATGGAGAGATGTTATATTATAAAGAGGATAGAGAGATGTTATATTATAAAGATGATAGAGAGATGTTATATTATAAAGAGGATAGAGAGATGTTATATTATAAAGAGGATAGAGATGTTATATTATAAAGAGGATAGAGATGTTATATTATAAAGAGGATAGAGAGATGTTATATTATAAAGAGGATAGAGAGATGTTATATTATAAAGATGATAGAGAGATGTTATATTATAAAGAGTATAGAGAGATGTTATATTATAAAGAGGATAGAGATGTTATATTATAAAGAGGATAGAGAGATGTTATATTATAAAGAGGATAGAGAGATGTTATATTATAAAGATGATAGAGAGATGTTATATTATAAAGAGGATAGAGAGATGTTATATTATAAAGAGGATAGAGATGTTATATTATAAAGAGGATAGAGATGTTATATTATAAAGAGGATAGAGATGTTATATTATAAAGAGGATAGAGAGATGTTATATTATAAAGAGGATAGAGAGATGTTATATTATAAAGAGGATAGAGATGTTATATTATAAAGAGGATAGAGAGATGTTATATTATAAAGAGGATAGAGATGTTATATTATAAAGAGGATAGAGAGATGTTATATTATAAAGAGGATAGAGATGTTATATTATAAAGAGGATAGAGATGTTATATTATAAAGAGGATAGAGATGTTATATTATAAAGAGGATAGAGATGTTATATTATAAAGAGGATAGAGATGTTATATTATAAAGAGGATAGAGATGTTATATTATAAAGAGGATAGAGAGATGTTATATTATAAAGAGGATAGAGAGATGTTATATTATAAAGAGGATAGAGAGATGTTATATTATAAAGAGGATAGAGATGTTATATTATAAAGAGGATAGAGATGTTATATTATAAAGAGGATAGAGATGTTATATTATAAAGAGGATAGAGATGTTATATTATAAAGAGGATAGAGATGTTATATTATAAAGAGGATAGAGAGATGTTATATTATAAAGAGGATAGAGAGATGTTATATTATAAAGAGGATAGAGAGATGTTATATTATAAAGAGGATAGAGAGATGTTATATTATAAAGAGGATAGAGAGATGTTATATTATAAAGAGGATAGAGATGTTATATTATAAAGAGGATAGAGAGATGTTATATTATAAAGAGGATAGAGAGATGTTATATTATAAAGAGGATAGAGAGATGTTATATTATAAAGAGGATAGAGAGATGTTATATTATAAAGAGGATAGAGAGATGTTATATTATAAAGAGGATAGAGAGATGTTATATTATAAAGAGGATAGAGAGATGTTATATTATAAAGAGGATAGAGATATTATATTATAAAGAGGATAGAGATGTTATATTATAAAGAGGATAGAGATGTTATATTATAAAGAGGATGGAGAGATGTTATATTATAAAGAGGATAGAGATGTTATATTGTACAGAGGATAGAGAGATGTTATAGAGAGATGTTGTGCTATATTATATAGAGAATAGAGATGCTATATTATGTTATATTATACAGAGGATGGGGTAGTCTGCTATGCAGGGGCTTCCAGCAGCAGACATAGCTTGGTGATGGGCCTGCAAAGGGTGGTGGTCTGGGTTCTCACCTGCACATGCCGAACCAGCCCCCTGGAGTCTGGGGTGGTTTGTGTGACTTGCCCCATGATCCCTGAGTTATGTGGGGCCGAGTCATCCACGATATACAATGGCTAGGATACAATAAGGATTCCCGGCCCCAGTGTGACTCTCAGCATCTCCATCCAAATGAACTAATTCATTGGTAACACTGCTCTGGGTTTTCATTTCTTTTGTTTGGGATGTTTAGGGAAACACTTTAGAGGTGTGTCTTTGTGTGCATCCATTGCTCATGTGTCCAGGGGTTAGACAACTGAAGCAGACTCCCTTGGTCTTCAAAAAGTCAAACCTCTCCAACTTCTCTTGATTCTTGTTCACTTCTGTGCGTGTGCCTAGACAGAACGGGCACTACGGAGTGCCGCACCAGAGGGATTGCCAACCCAGCTCTACACTGTTTTCACAACTTGTGTGACGCTGGTGGCAAAACCAAAAACCATTTTCCTCTCTTTCAGAACACTCGGCATACTTACAAGTCCTGAACCTTCCCTCACTGCTGAGGTGGGGGTTTCCCCTCAGGTTTCCAAACACTCAACAAAGTTAAGCAGATCAGCAAACCTGGCTCTTCTTCCATTTCTCTCTTGTAGGTCATAAGCCGACCCTCTCCAATTTTCTTTCAACTTATACGGCAGCTTTGAGACTATAGCGCTCATATTTGTTGGGCTTTCTATTTCCTCCATATTTGTGACTTGTTTCAGGAAACCAGGCGTATGTCGCGGGTCATTACTTCACAGTATGTCGCGGGTCATTACTTCACAGTATGTCGTGGGTCATTACTTCACAGTATGTCGTGGGTCATTATTTATTGTATCAAAATGCGTTTTTTGGAAGAAATGCCTTCTCGAACATGTGAACTTTCATGTGCCTTAACAACGAATTTGTATACCATCTGTAAATACAAATAAAGTACGAGCTTAGTTGGTTTAGCCAGAGAAAAAGACCCCTACAGAGCTGTGTGTCAGAACGGGCAGTGAGCAACACAGGGGCCCCCCAGGGAACGGTCCTGTTCCCCTTCCTGTTCACCCTCTACACCTCGGACTTCAGATATAACTCTGAAATTGCATCAGGGGTGGGCAGGAGGAGGAGTACAGGAGGGCAATCAATGACTTTGTGTTGTGGTGTGAGCAGAACCACCTTCAGCTCAACATCAGCAAAACAAAGGAGATGGTTGTGGACTTCAGGAGAACCAAGGCCCAAAAGACTGCAGTCCCTATACAGGGTATGGATGTGGAAATGGTTGGGTCATACAAGTTCCTGGGAGTCCATATGGACAACAGGCTGGAATGGGCTGGTAACACCGGGGCCCTGTACAAAAAGGGCCAGAGCCGAATCTACTTTCTGAGGAGGCTCAGGTCCTTCAACGTGTGCAGTAAACTACTGCATACCTTCTACCAGTCTGTGGTGGCCAGTGCCATCTTTTTTGCAGTGGTGTGCTGGGGCACCAACATATAAGCCGGTGATGCTTCTCGGGTAAATAAGCTGATCAGGAAGGCTAGCTCTGTTCTGGGGATTTGCCTTGACACTCTAGAGGAGGTGGCGGAGAGACGGATCCTGGCCAAACTGCTGGCCATCATGGACAACGTCACCCACCCTCTTCATGCCATGGTTATGACGCAGAGGAACACACAGACTGATCCCACCACGGTGTGCCAGAGAGCGCTACAGGAGGTCCTTCCTGCCGGCGGCTATTAGACTATATAATGCCTCACCGGGGTGCCGTGCCGTCGGCAACATAGACCTGGAACTGTTGGGGTGCTAGGACCTAGTTTAACAATTATGCATCCATCTGTGAGTAACTCTGGTCTGTAATCACTCATTCACTCAGGACTTATTTATTCATTCAGGTCTGTATATACTTAGTCATGTACAGTTGTTATCATATCACGTGCAATATTGTAAGTAATTCTTGGACTGAACTCACGTAGTCATTCACTCAGGAATGCATATTAGTATCCTGTCAGTTGCACCTTTTCTCATTGCTTTTAGTATATCGAATGTGCAATACGTGCAGTTATCTGTAATTAAACCCTGCGTACTAAGGACTGTATTTTAAGGGAATTACTATTATTACCCTAAATTATATCATACACACATTTAGCTATTTAAGTATCTCTTCCTGTCATTTACCTGTACAGTTAATGTAACCATGCAAATATTCACTTACCTGTAAATTTAACTGTATATTTACCTGTACAGCTAATTTAACCATGCAAAATATTCACTTACCTGTTAATTTAACCAGTATGTCTATTAAGTAAACGATTATTACCCTCACTCATAACATACGCACTTTTATCTATTGAAGTATTTCTCTGCCATCGACATGTATAGTATAGTTAACCATCCAACATCCACCAATGTATAGTGTACTTATTCATCCATCCACCCATACTATGCTATGTCTTTTTATAGCTTTTTCTCACTCCAGACTTCTTGTATTCTTCTATGTATCGTGTATCTGTCTTTTGTGTATTTTCGTTCTGGCATTTTGCACCTGCCGTGTGTTATTTTCGTAGCTTCTTAAAAAAGAAATTTCCCCTCGGGGATCAATAAAGTATCTATCTATCTATCTATCTATCTATCTATCTATCTATCTATCTATCTATCTATCTATCTATCTATCTATCTATCTATCTATCTATCTATCTATCTATCTATCTATCTATCTATCTATCTATCTATCTATCTATCTATCTATCTATCTATCTATCTATCTATCTATCTATGTCACATTATGTTACACAGTGAAACACAGTGATATGTCACATTATGTTACACAGTGAAACACAGTGATATGTCACATCATGTTACACAGTGAAACACAGTGATATGTCACATCATGTTACAGCTCTGTGTCCATGTTGTTTTTCGGATCTCTCTCAAATATTAAACCATCCCTGAGTTTCATATGAAAAGACAGGGAATCTAATTTAGGTATTAAAGAATGCTGATTAACCAGAGGACCCAACACAACTTGGCTGAGCTGTAAGACCTGCTGGGTAAATAATCACATTTCCTCCAGCTAGTGAGACATAGAGGAGAGAGAGGACTCATTGCTCTGCTCTGCCTTGCTCTGTAATCACACACACACACACACACACACACACACACACACACACACTGATCAGATGCTGATGGGAAGTGAAAAGAGGCTGTGAGGTTCACTCGTGACGGTGGTTGGTTGGGGGTGGGGGGGACACTGCTGTTCTGTTGCCCGGGAAACGGCTGCCTGAAGCCCAGTGTGGTGGCACGTGCTCCATCAGTATGAGACAACGTCACATGACCTCCTCAGGGCTGCTCTACTCCAGTCCACTGCACCATGATGTTATCAGAGAGGGGGGAGAGAGAGAGAGAGAGAGGAGAGAGAGAGAGAGAGAGAGAGAGAGGGGAGAGAGAGAGAGAGAGAGAGAGAGAGGAGAGAGAGAGAGAGAGAGAGAGAGAGAGAGAGAGAGAGAGAGAGAGAGAGAGAGAGAGGAGAATTTGAATGCTTCCATCTGCACTGCCATCTTTTTGGATGAGTGTTTAAAATGTAATGCACAACAGAATGTCAACTGCAATATTCAACTTTCCTCTGCACTGTGTGAAGGTTTTATCAGCACTGTGTGAAGGTTTTATCAGCACTGTGTGAAGGTTTTATCAGCACTGTGTGAAGGTTTTATCAGCACTGTGTGAAGGTTTTATCAGCACTGTGTGGGGGTGTGAAGGTTTTATTAGTACTGTGTGGGGGTGTGAAGGTTTTATCAGTACTGTGTGAGGGGTGTGAAGGTTTTATTAGTACTGTGTGGGGGTGTGAAGGTTTTATCAGTACTGTGTGGGGGTGTGAAGGTGACAGCAGAACTGTGTTATGGTGTGAAGATGACAGCAGAACTGTGTTATGGTGTGAAGATGACAGCAGAACTGTGTTATGGTGTGAAGATGACAGCAGAACTGTGTTATGGTGTGAAGGTGACAGCAGAACTGTGTTATGGTGTGAAGATGACAGCAGAACTGTGTTATGGTGTGAAGATGACAGCAGAACTGTGTTATGGTGTGAAGATGACAGCAGAACTGCGTGAAGATTTTTTTGTATGTTGTATTTATTTAGGGTCCCCGTACTTTTCAACATTAAGGCAGTCCTCTTCACAGTCCTCTTCACAGTCCTCTTCACAGTCCCCACTGTTCTATAAGGTGTATTTTTTTATTTTTTTAATCTGATTCTACTGCTTGCATCAGTTTATTTATTTTTTTTATTTTTTTTATTTCACCTTTATTTCACCAGGTAGGTTTTATTTCACCTTTATTTAACCAGGTAGGTTTTATTTCACCTTTATTTAACCAGGTAGGTTTTATTTCACCTTTATTTAACCAGGTAGGTTTTATTTCACCTTTATTTTATCAGGTAGGTTTTATTTCACCGTTATTTAACCAGGTAGGTTTTATTTCACCTTTATTTAACCAGGTAGGTTTTATTTCACCTTTATTTAACCAGGTAGGCCAGTTGAGAACAAGTTCTCATTTACAACTGTGACCTGGCCAAGACAAAGCAAAGCAGTGCGACAAAAACTACACAGTAAACAAACGTACAGTCAATAACACAATAGAAAATCTATATACAGAGTGTAAATGTAGTAAGATTAGGAAGGTAGGACAATAAATAGGCCATAGTGGTGAAATAATTACAATTTAGCATTAACACTGGACTGATAGATGTGCAGATGATGATGTGCAAATAGAGATACTGGAGTGCAAAAGAGCTCAAATAATAAATATGGGGATGAGGTAGTAGGGTGGGCTATTATGGGGATGAGGTAGTAGGATGGGCTAATATGGGGATGAGGTAGTAGGGTGGACTATTTACAGAAGGGCTAGTTACCTGATGTGGAATAGAGTTCCATGTAGTCATGGTTCTATGTAGTACTGTGTTCCTCCCATAGTCTGTTCTGGACTTGGGGACTGTGAAGAGACCTCTGGTGACATGTTTTTTAAGGTATGCATGGTGTCTGAGCTGTATGCCAGTAGTTTAAACAACATTCAGCTTGTCAACACTTCTTAAAATAACAAGCAGTGATGAAGTCCATCTCTCCTCCACTTTGAGAGTCCATATTATTCATGTTAACGCTCCATGTACATTTAAGGGCTAGCTGTGCTGCCCTTTTCGGAGCCAATTGTAATTTTCTGAGGTCCCTCTTTGTGGCACCTGACCACATGACTGAACAGTAGTCCAGGTGTGACAAAACTAGAGCCTGAAGGACCTGCCTTGTTGATAGTGTTGTTAAGAAGGTAGAGCAGCACTTTATTATGGACAGACTTCTCCCCATCTTAGCTACTGTTGTATCAGTATGTTTTGACCAGGACAGTTTACAGTCCAGGGTTACTCCAAGCAGTTTAATCACCTCAACTTGCTCCTCGACCTGCTTACAAGATTTAGCTGGACTGTGAAGAGACGTCTTGTGGAGTGTCTTCTGGGGTATGCATGGGTGTCTGAGCTGTGTGCCAGTATTTCAAACAGGCAGCTCGGTGCATTCAACATGTCAATACATCTCATAAATATGAAGTCCATTTCTCCGCAACTTTGAGCCAGGAGAGATTGACATGCATATTAACGTAAGCTCTCTGTGTACATCCAAAGGCCAGCAGTGCTGCCTTGTTCTGAGCCAATTGTAATTTTCTGAGGTTCCTCTTTGTCTCACCTGACCACACGACTGAAGAGTAGTCCAGGTGTGACACACTAGGGCCTGTAGGACCCACTGTAGGGCCTTGTTGTCAGACCCCGGTGGCTTGTCATTGTTAATAAACCTATTTTTTCTTCAACACTCACTTTACGTAATTCAAAATTACAATGCTTATGTTTCATACTTTTATCAGATATACTTGGATGTGTAGGGCCAGCGTTTGTTGCTGGCATGTCATGCCTAAGTTTGCTAATCTTGCCAAAAAAGAATCATTAAGGTAATTGGGAAAATCAGTGGGTTTTCTGATTCAATGAATGATGGTGATGAGTTTCCCAGAATTTCATTTAAGATGCTCCAAAGGTTTTTAATATCATTCAATATATTTATCTTAGTATCATTTATCTTTTCATAGTATATATCTTCTTTTTATTCAGTTTAGTCACATGATTTCTCAATTTGCAGTACGTTTGCTAATCGGTTGTGCAGCCAGACTTATTTGCCGTTCCTTTTACCTCAACCATAACATGTTTCAATTCCTCATCAATCCACAGGGATTGACCATTTTGTACAGTAATTTTCTTAATGGGTGCATGCTTATTAGTAACTGGAATAAGCAGTTTCAAGTGCAGCGTCTCATTGTTCCTCGTTACACACCTTAGACCAACAAATATTCTTGACATCAACAATATAGGAATCACTACAAAACGTATTGTATGACCTCTTATACACTTATACAGCCCCCCATCTTTCTTTTGTACTGTTAGGTGATTTAAACTGGGATATGCTTAAAATGCCCTCAATCTCACACAAATTATCAAGGAACCTACCAGGTACAACCCTAAATCCGTAAACATGGGTACCATCAAAGATATCATTCTGACTAACTTGCCCTCCAATTACACCTCCTCTGTTTTCAACCAGGATCTCTGCGATCACTGCCTCATTGCCTGCGTTCGTAATGGGTCCGCGGTCAAACAACCACTGTCAAACGCTCCCAAAAAAACTTCTGCGAGCAGGCCTTTCTAATCGACCTGGCCCAGGTATCCTGGAAGGATATTGACCTCATCCCATCAGTAGAGAATGCCTGGTTGTTCTTTAAAAGTGCTTTCCTCACCATCCTAAATAAGCATGGCCCTTTCAAAAAACTTAGAACTAAGAATAGATATAGCCCTTGGTTCACCCCAGACTTGACTGCACTAGACCAACACAAAAACATCCTGTGGCGCACTGCATTAGCATCGAATAGCCCCCTCGATCTGCAACTTTTCAGGGAAGTCAGGAACCAATATACACAGTCAGTTAGGAAAGCAAAGGCCAGCTTTTTCAAACAGAAATGTGCATCCTGTAGTTCTGGGACACTGTAAAGTCTATGGAGAATAAGAGCATCTCCTCCCAGTTGCCCACTGCATTGAGGCTAGGAAACACTGTCACCACCGATAAAATCACAATAATCGAAAATTTCAACAAGCATTTTGCTACGGCTGGCCATGCTTTCCACCTGGCTACCTCTACCCCGGCCAACAGCTCTGTGCCACCCGAAGCAACCTGCCCCCCCCCCCCCCCCGCTTCTCCTTCACCCAAATCCAGACAACTGATGTTCTGAAAGAGCTGCTAAATCTGGACCCCTACAAATCTGCTGGGCTAGACAATCTGGACCCTTTCTTCCTAAAATTATCAGCCAAAATTGTTGCAACCCCTATTACTAGCCTGTTCAACCTCTCTTTTGTATCGTCTGAGATCCCTAGAGATTGGAAAGCTGCCGCGGTCATCCCCCTCTTCAAAGGGGGAGACACTCTAGACCCAAACTGTTATAGACCTATATCCATCCTGCCCACCGTACCTTCTCTGCTATGCAATCTGGTTTCCGAGCTGGTCATGGGTGCACCTCAGCTACGCTCAAGGTACTTAACGATATAATAACCGCCATCGATAGAAGACAGTACTGTGCAGCCGTCTTCATCGACCTGGCCAAGGCTTTCGACTCTGTCAATCACCGCATTCTTATTGGCAGACTCAACAACCTTGGTTTCTCAAGTGACTGCCTCGCCTGGTTCTCCAACTACTTCTCAGACAGAGTTCAGTGTGTAAAATCGGAGGGCCTGCTGTCCGGTCCACTGGCAGTCTCTATGGGGGTGCCACAGGGTTCAATTCTTGGGCCAACCCTATTCTCTATATACATCAACGATGTCGCTCTCGCTGCTGGTGACTCTCTGATCCATCTCTACGCAGACGACACCATTCTGTATACATCCGGCCACTCTTTGGACACTGTGTTAACTAACCTGCAAACAAGCTTCAATGCCATACAACACTCCTTCCGTGGCCTCCAACTGCTCTTAAATGCTAGTAAGACTAAATGCATGCTTTTCAATCGAACGTTGCCCGCACTCGCCCACCGGACTATCATCACTACTCTCGACGGTTCTGACTTAGAATATGTGGACACCTACAAATACCTAGATGTCTGGTTAGACTGTAAACTCAACTTCCAGACTCACATTAACCTCCAATCCAAAATTAAATCTAGAATCAGCTTCCTATTTCGCAACAAAGCCTCCTTCACTCATGTTGCCAAACATGCCCTTGTAAAACTTACCATCCTACCGATCCTTGACTTCGGCGATGTGATTTACAAAATAGCCTCCAACACTCTACTCAGTAAATTGGATGTAGTCTATCACAGTGCCATCCGTTTTGTTACCAAAGCCCCATATACTACCCACCACTGTGACCTGTATTCTCTAGTTGGCTGGCCCTCACTACATATTCGTCACCAAACCCACTGGCTCCAGGTCATCTATAAGTATTTATTAGGTAAATCCCCGCCTTATCCCAGCCTTTGGAACGTTTTTCCCCTAGATAATATTGGTATTTTGGGTGTTTTATTAGGATCCCCATTATCTGGGACTGTGTAAAGATCCCTGGTGGCATGTCTAGTGGGATAAGTGTGTGTGTCAGAGATGTGTAAGTTGACTATGCAAACAATTAGGGATTTTCTTATAAAAAGAAGTGATGCAGTCAGTCTCTCCTCAACTCTTAGCCAGGAGAGACTGGTATGGATAGTATTTATATCAGCCCTCTGATTACAATGAAGGGCAATACCTGCCGCTCTGTTCTGGACCAGCTGCAGCTTAACTAGGTCTTTACCTGCAGCACTGGACCACATGACTGGATAATTATCAAGATGAGATACAACTAGAGCCTGCAGCACTGGACCACATGACTGGATAATTATCAAGATGAGATACAACTAGAGCCTGCAGGACTGGACCACATGACTGGATAATTATCAAGTTAAGATACAACTAGAGCCTGCAGCACTGGACCACATGACTGGATAATTATCAAGATGAGATACAACTAGAGCCTGCAGCACTGGACCACATGACTGGATAATTATCAAGATGAGATACAACTAGAGCCTGCAGCACTGGACCACATGACTGGATAATTATCAAGATGAGATACAACTAGAGCCTGCAGCACTGGACCACATGACTGGATAATTATCAAGATGAGATACAACTAGAGCCTGCAGCACTGGACCACATGACTGGATAATTATCAAGATGAGATACAACTAGAGCCTGCAGGACTGGACCACATGACTGGATAATTATCAAGTTAAGATACAACTAGAGCCTGCAGGACTGGACCACATGACTGGATAATTATCAAGATGAGATACAACTAGAGCCTGCAGCACTGGACCACATGACTGGATAATTATCAAGATGAGATACAACTAGAGCCTGCAGCACTGGACCACATGACTGGATAATTATCAAGATGAGATACAACTAGAGCCTGCAGCACTGGACCACATGACTGGATAATTATCAAGATGAGATACAACTAGAGCCTGCAGCACTGGACCACATGACTGGATAATTATCAAGATGAGATACAACTAGAGCCTGCAGCACTGGACCACATGACTGGATAATTATCAAGATGAGATACAACTAGAGCCTGCAGGACTGGACCACATGACTGGATAATTATCAAGATAAGATACAACTAGAGCCTGCAGGACTGGACCACATGACTGGATAATTATCAAGATGAGATACAACTAGAGCCTGCAGGACTTGACCATATGACTGGATAATTATCAAGATGAGATACAACTAGAGCCTGCAGGACTGGACCACATGACTGGATAATTATCAAGATAAGATACAACTAGAGCCTGCAGCACTGGACCACATGACTGGATAATTATCAAGATGAGATACAACTAGAGCCTGCAGGACTGGACCACATGACTGGATAATTATCAAGATGAGATACAACTAGAGCCTGCAGGACTTGACCATATGACTGGATAATTATCAAGATGAGATACAACTAGAGCCTGCAGGACTGGACCACATGACTGGATAATTATCAAGATGAGATACAACTAGAGCCTGCAGGACTGGACCACATGACTGGATAATTATCAAGTTAAGATACAACTAGAGCCTGCAGGACTGGACCACATGACTGGATAATTATCAAGATGAGATACAACTAGAGCCTGCAGCACTGGACCACATGACTGGATAATTATCAAGATGAGATACAACTAGAGCCTGCAGGACTGGACCACATGACTGGATAATTATCAAGTTAAGATACAACTAGAGCCTGCAGGACTGGACCACATGACTGGATAATTATCAAGATGAGATACAACTAGAGCCTGCAGCACTGGACCACATGACTGGATAATTATCAAGATGAGATACAACTAGAGCCTGCAGGACTGGACCACATGACTGGATAATTATCAAGATGAGATACAACTAGAGCCTGCAGGACTGGACCACATGACTGGATAATTATCAAGATGAGATACAACTAGAGCCTGCAGCACTGGACCACATGACTGGATAATTATCAAGATGAGATACAACTAGAGCCTGCAGGACTGGACCACATGACTGGATAATTATCAAGATAAGATACAACTAGAGCCTGCAGCACTGGACCACATGACTGGATAATTATCAAGATGAGATACAACTAGAGCCTGCAGGACTGGACCACATGACTGGATAATTATCAAGATAAGATACAACTAGAGCCTGCAGCACTGGACCACATGACTGGATAATTATCAAGATGAGATACAACTAGAGCCTGCAGGACTGGACCACATGACTGGATAATTATCAAGATAAGATACAACTAGAGCCTGCAGGACTGGACCACATGACTGGATAATTATCAAGATAAGATACAACTAGAGCCTGCAGGACTGGACCACATGACTGGATAATTATCAAGATAAGATACAACTAGAGCCTGCAGCACTGGACCACATGACTGGATAATTATCAAGTTAAGACAAAACTAGCCCTATATGCCTACTACATTGTGATCACTACATCCGATGGATTTGGATATTTCCTTAAAGCAAATTTCTGCAGCATTAGTAAATATGTGATCAGTACATGTTGATGACTTTATTCCTGTGCTGTTTTATTTTATTTAAACAGGCAAGTCAGTTAAGTCAGCAATTACAGCCTTGCAGACCTTTGGCTTTTATACTGGGGAAAAATCTGACTAAGCCGACCACAGCGTAAGCTAAGGTCAGCGAATGGTTTAACTAAAACTGCCCCAACGCTCCTACCCGCCAGGCTAACTGCCGCCAATTGTAGAGATTAACTGAGCTGAGCTTGGGTCATGGGTTATTGATAAGTCATTGTCTCAGAGCAGCCTTATAATGCTGTGAAAGGATCCAGGAACCCAAATGATTTGGGTGGATCCAATCCTCCTTATAAAACAAGTGTTGTTTTCAGAAGGTATCAAAAAAGTCAATAAATGTTACACCCAGAGAGCTGCAATAGTGAAACATTAAACTCCACTATTTAGGGACCAGATATTATGGGTCTTTTGTTGGTATCAAGCAGAGACCCAAACACTTCTTTAAAATCCACATTCTCCATCTGCCCTTCATAATGTCATTGAATCCCACATTATATATTTTATAGACTCAATTTCCTGATGCAGGTTTAAAATGTTTAGGAGCAGTTTATTGCTGTCCTGTACTCCTGCTCCTTGATAGGACAACGTTTTTGCACCAGGGACTGAGACATTTCTCACCATTGAACTGCCCAATACAATGGCCAGAGAAGGGGATGGAGAAATCCGGCCATTCCTAACCCTCACACAATTCGTCAAACCTTTCACGGGCCCACGAGTAGCAGGATAGCATTTGCCCCCTGCTAGCGATAGATCCAGACATCCCACAGCAGGCAGTGCCCCGTCAGATCCTGAGAAAGGGAAAGGAGCCTAACTTGACGATGAAGCCACTGCTGGAGTCAGTGTAGTTGGAGTCAGCACAGCCATCACAGACACAGGCAGTCCCAGTGATGGTAGATCAGTGAAGCTATTCCTCATGTCAATCTGCTCTGAACCTCTCGTGGACAATCCAGTCCGCATAGCAGCATACTGCTGTCTTCGGTTTCCACGACTGGAACAATCTTCTCACTGTTCTCCGTCTACTCCACTACAAGATGGATTGTAGTAGAATATCCATTGGGCCCGAGCGTCGTCCAGCTACAGGACTTGAGAATGAGATCATAATAATAAGCACAGCTTCTACAGCACTGAAACGTTTGTTAGCTATTCCAGGCGAAGCGGGCTACATTGCAATCAAGCTAGCTAGACCCACTTCAATTTGCTTACCGCCCCAATAGATCCACAGACAATGCAATCGCCATCGCACTGCAAACTGCCCTATCTCATCTCAATAAGAGGCATACCTATGTAAGAAAGCTGTTCATTGACTATAGCTCAGCATTCAACATCATAGTTCCCTCCAAGCTCATCACCAAGCTCGAGGCCCTGGGTCTGACTTCCTGACGAGTCGTCCCCCAGGTGGTGAAGATAGGAAACAACACCTCCATTTCGCTGGTCCTCAACACTAGGGCCCCACAAGGGTGTGTGCTCAGCCCCCTCCTGTACTCCCTGTTCACCCATGACTGCGTGGCCACACATGCCTCCAACTCAATCATCAAGTTTGCAGACGACACAACAGTAGCAGGCCTGATTACCAACAATGATGAGACAGCTTACAGGGAGGAGGTGAGGGCTCTGGGAGTGTGGTTCCAGGAAAGTAACCTCTCACCAAACGTCAACAAAACTAAGGAGATGATGGTGGACTTCAGGAAACAGCAGAGGGTGCACCCCCTATCCACATCAATGGGACCGCAGTGGAGAAGGTAGAAAGCTTCAAGTTCCTTGGCATACACATGACTGTCAAACTGAAATGGTCCACCCACACAGACAGTGTGGTGAAGAATGCGTAACAGCACCTCTTCAACCTCAGGAGGCTGAAGAAATTTGGCTTGGCACCTAAAACCCTCACAAACTTTTACAGATGCAAAATTTTACGCATCCTGTCGGGCTGTATCACCGCCTGGTAGACAACTGCACCGCCCACAACCACAGGGCTCTCCAGAGGATGGTGCGGTCTGCCCAACACATTACCGGGGGCAAACTACCTGCCCTCCAGGACACCTACAGCACCCGATGTCACAGGAAGGACAAAAAGATAATCAAGGAAGATAATCGAGCCACTGCCTGTTCAAAGCTGGGACCAAGAGACTGAAAATCAGCTTCTATCTCAAGGCCATCAGACTGTTAAACAGCCATCAATAGCACTTTAGAGTGCTGCTGCCTATAGACACTGATTAGAAATCACTAGTCACTTTAATAATGTTTATATATCTGGCATTACTCATCTCATATGTATATACTGTATTCTATACTATTCTACGGTATCTTAGTCACTTTAATAATGTTTATATATCTGACATTACCCATCTCATATGTATATACTGTATTCTATACTATTCTACTGTATCTTAGTCACTTTAATAATGTTTATATATCTGACATTACTCATCTCATATGTACATACTGTATTCTATACTATTCTACGGTATCTTAGTCACTTTAATAATGTTTATATATCTGACATTACTCATCTCATATGTATATACTGTATTCTATACTATTCTACGGTATCTTAGTCACTTGAATAATGTTTATATATCTGACATTACTCATCTCATATGTATATACTGTATTCTATACTATTCTACGGTATCTTAGTCACTTTAATAATGTTTATATATCTGACATCACTCATCTCATATGTACATACTGTATTCTATACTATTCTACTGTATCTTAGTCACTTTAATAATGTTTATATATCTGACATTACTCATCTCATATGTATATACTGTATTCTATACTATTCTACTGTATCTTAGTCACTTTAATAATGTTTACATATCTGACATTACTCATCTCATATGTATATACTGTATTCTATACTATTCTACGGTATCTTAGTCACTTTAATAATGTTTATATATCTGACATCACTCATCTCATATGTACATACTGTATTCTATACTATTCTACTGTATCTTAGTCACTTTAATAATGTTTATATATCTGACATTACCCATCTCATATGTATATACTGTATTCTATACTATTCTACTGTATCTTAGTCACTTTAATAATGTTTATATATCTGACATTACTCATCTCATATGTATATACTGTATTCTATACTATTCTACTGTATCTTAGTCACTTTAATAATGTTTATATATCTGACATTACTCATCTCATATGTATATACTGTATTCTATACTATTCTACTGTATCTTAGTCCATGCCGCTCTGACATCACTCGTCCAAATATTTATATATTCCTAATTCCATTCCTTTATTTAAGATTAGTGTGTATTGTTGTGTAACTTAGATATTACTTGTTAGATAATACTCCACTGTTGGAGCTAGAAACACAAGCATTTCACTACACCAGAAATAACATCTGCTAAACACGAGTATGTGACCAATAACATTTGATTTGATTTGAATTGATATAGAACATCTGACTAAGAAAATAACATATTAGATTGTTTTTTTATATTGAAATAAATCACGCCTCAGTATTGGATTTGGTGATATTGTTTACATGCATATCGGCAACCTCTGTTTTTAAACCCTTGGACGCGGTCTACCATTCCACAATACGTTTTATCACAGGGGAACATTTTAGGACTCATCATTATAGTCTGTATAAAATGTGTGATGGATCTCTGTCTGTAAGAAGAGAGCTGCATTCTCTCTTATTTATTTATAAAGCAATCCTACAGAAACTCCCTCCATATGTAACTTCATTAATTCAGTTAAGAATCATTAGGTACCGAACCTGTTCTCAGGAATGGAGAACACTAGAGATCCCTTCAGTCTCCACAGGAATGGAGAACACTAGAGATCCCTTCAGTCTCCACAGGAATGGATACCACTAGAGATCCCTTCAGTCTCCACAGGAATGGATACCACTAGAGATCCCTCCAGTCTCCACAGGAATGGATAACACTAGAGATCCCTTCAGTCTCCACAGGAATGGAGAACACTAGAGATCCCTTCAGTCTCCACAGGAATGGATACCACTAGAGATCCCTTCAGTCTCCACAGGAATGGATACCACTAGAGATCCCTCCAGTCTCCACAGGAATGGATAACACTAGAGATCCATTCAGTCTCCACAGGAATGGATAACACTAGAGATCCCTCCAGTCTCCTCAGGAATGGATAACACTAGAGATCCCTCCAGTCTCCTCAGGAATGGATAACACTAGAGATCCCTTCAGTCTCCTCAGGAATGGATACCACTAGAGATCCCTCCAGTCTCCACAGGAATGGATAACACTAGAGATCCCTTCAGTCTCCACAGGAATGGATAACACTAGAGATCCCTTCAGTCTCCTCAGGAATGGATACCACTAGAGATCCCTCCAGTCTCCACAGGAATGGATAACACTAGAGATCCCTCCAGTCTCCACAGGAATGGAGAACACTAGAGATCCCTCCAGTCTCCACAGGAATGGATAACACTAGAGATCCCTTCAGTCTCCACAGGAATGGATACCACTAGAGATCCCTCCAGTCTCCACAGGAATGGAGAACACTAGAGATCCCTCCAGTCTCCACAGGAATGGATAACACTAGAGATCCCTCCAGTCTCCACAGGAATGGATAACACTAGAGATCCCTTTAGTCTCCACAGGAATGGATAACACTAGAGATCCCTTCAGTCTCCACAGGATTGGATAACACAAGATCCCTTCAGTCTCAACAGGAATGGATAACACTAGAGATCCCTCCAGTCTCCACAGGAATGGATAACACTAGAGATCCCTTCAGTCTCCTCAGGAATGGATAACACTAGAGATCCCTCCAGTCTCCTCAGGAAAGGATAACACTAGAGATCCATCCAGTCTCCTCAGGAATGGATAACACTAGAGATCCATCCAGTCTCCTCAGGAATGGATAACACTAGAGATCCATCCAGTCTCCTCAGGAAAGGATAACACTAGAGATCCATCCAGTCTCCTCAGGAATGGATAACACTAGAGATCCATCCAGTCTCCTCAGGAAAGGATAACACTAGAGATCCCTCCAGTCTCAAATTGTATTTGTCAAATACACGTGTTTAGCTGATGTTATTGCTGGTGTAGCAAAATGCTTGAGTTTCTAGCTCCAACAGTGCAGTAAAATCTTACCAATTCTCAACAAAATACACAATACACACTTAGGCTATACACAATGCAATTAAGAATATATACATCTTCGGACGGGCAATGACTAGGATAGAGTAAAATAGTATAGAATACAGTATATACATATGAGATGAGTAATGTCAGATATGTAAACATTCTTAAAGTGACTAGTGTTCCAAAATTAAAGTTTGTGTGATCTTAGCAGTGTATTTACACCCACAGTACACTACTAGTTGTGTGATCTTAGCAGTGTATTTACACCCACAGTACACTACTAGTTGTGTGGTCTTAGCAGTGTATTTACACCCACAGTACACTACTAGTTGTGTGATCTTAGCAGTGTATTTACACCCACAGTACACTACTAGTTGTGTGATCTTAGCAGTGTATTTACACCCACAGTACACTACTAGTTGTGTGGTCTTAGCAGTGTATTTACACCCACAGTACACTACTAGTTGTGTGGTCTTAGCAGTGTATTTACACCCACAGTACACTACTAGTTGTGTGATCTTAGCAGTGTATTTACACCCACAGTACACTACTAGTTGTGTGATCTTAGCAGTGTATTTACACCCACAGTACACTACTAGTTGTGTGGTCTTAGCAGTGTATTTACACCCTCAGTACACTACTAGTTGTGTGATCTTAGCAGTGTATTTACACCCACAGTACACTACTAGTTGTGTGATCTTAGCAGTGTATTTACACTCACAGTACACTACTAGTTGTGTGGTCTTAGCAGTGTATTTACACCCACAGTACACTACTAGTTGTGTGGTCTTAGCAGTGTATTTACACCCACAGTACACTACTAGTTGTGTGGTCTTAGCAGTGTATTTACACCCACAGTACACTACTAGTTGTGTGGTCTTAGCAGTGTATTTACACCCACAGTACACTACTAGTTGTGTGATCTTAGCAGTGTATTTACACCCACAGTACACTACTAGTTGTGTGGTCTTAGCAGTGTATTTACACCCACAGTACACTACTAGTTGTGTGATCTTAGCAGTGTATTTACACCCACAGTACACTACTAGTTGTGTGGTCTTAGCAGTGTATTTACACCCACAGTACACTACTAGTTGTGTGGTCTTAGCAGTGTATTTACACCCACAGTACACTACTAGTTGTGTGATCTTAGCAGTGTATTTACACCCACAGTACACTACTAGTTGTGTGATCTTAGCAGTGTATTTACACCCACAGTACACTACTAGTTGTGTGATCTTAGCAGTGTATTTACACCCACAAATATTAACCCTAACTGTTTTACTGCCTTACTTAATCACACCTTTTTAACTATTTTACTGCATTACTTTAATCACTTCTTTTTAACCCTTTTACTGCATTAATTTACTAATATATTCCACTATACATTTCCCCAACTTTAACATTTATCATATTTAGCCTTTAGTCATTATTTTTAATACATTCGAGTCCCAATTATTTTATTTTACTTATTTTTCTTATTTTCCTTAGTCATTGTCAATACTCTCTCAATATTCATTCTTCTTTGTGCTCCATGTGTGAGTGTGTGAAGGTGAAACTTCTTCATGAGTGTGTGAAGGTGAAACTTCTTCATGAGTGTGTGAAGGTGAAACTTCTTCATGAGTGTGTGAAGGTGAAACTTCTTCATGAGTGTGTGCGTGGGTGTATGCAAATGTATCTCTAAAATGTCACGGAGAACTGGACCTTAGCCTACTTTCCGTGGCTAAACCAACTAGGCTCGTAATTAAAACATTGTATCTGTATTTACAGATGGCATAAAAGTTTGTTATTAATGCACATGTGTGAAAAGAGAGAGAGAGTTAGAAAACAGTACAAACGAAGACAGGTAAGTGAAAAAATAAAAGGTGCCTCTGGTTGGCAGGTTATTCTGGGATATATCGAGGGGTGAAAGTGAGTGTAGAGGCGAAAGATGAACAAAGATGAATAGAGGTAGAGAAACACATTTAATGAAAGACAGCAATATACAAAAGACAATAACCTGCGAGGGTTGAAACAAAATACACAAGGTTAAACAGTGACCCTGATGACCAATGTGGAACAGGTGTGGGCCGTCAGGGTGTTACTACCATCTTCCCCCGACCCGATGATCGCTGGAGAGGAGGAGGGCCCATCGCTCTGCGCAGGGTATTCGTTACAGTACCCCCTTCCCTAGGCGCGGCTCCCGACGTCGCCACTCGCCGGCGCCCTGGACAACCCCGAGGGCGGGGAGCTGGTCGGTCTCTGTTGTGAGTGATGGATTGCAGATGTCCGCCACCCGAACCCAGCTGCTCTCCTCAAGGCCGTAACCCGCCCAGTCCACCAGGTACTGGATCCGACCTTGCCGTAGCCAAGAGTCCAGCACTTTCTCCACTCGATATGCCAGACCCCCAGCTACCTCCGTTGGGGGTGTAGGCGTCACTGCAGGTCCGGACCCCCCTAGTGGACCAGGAACCACCGGCCTGAGGAGAGAGACATGGAAAGAGGGAGACATGTTATTATATGGTGGTGTTAGTCTCAACCTATAGCTGACCTCATTCACTCTCCGAAGGACCGTGAATGGTCCCACATACCGGGGCTCTAGCTTATAGCATGGCAAGCGGAGCTGGAGGTTCCTCGTGGACAGCCAGGCTTTATCCCCTGGGTGGAATACTGGAGCCTCACTCCGCCATCTGTCCGCCTGCGTCTTCTGTCGCTGGACTGCCCTCTGCAGGCGGACGTTGACAGCGGACCAGACTCCCTCAGCCTTCCCAAAACATTCCTCCACCACCTTAACTTAATTTGAACCCCTACCCCAGGGGCACAAACGGGGCTGAAAGGCTAGTACCACCTGGAAAGGGGTTAGACCGGTGGAGGAATGGCACAGAGAATTCTGAGCGTATTCCGCCCAGGGAAGGAAACTGGTCCACTCACCTGGCTGTTCCATGTAATATGCTCGGAGGAACCTCCCTAGTTCTTGGTTGGTGCGCTCCGCTTGCCCATTAGCCTGAGGGTGGTACCCGGATGTGAGACTGACCGCGACCCCGAGTTTGGACATGAACGCCCTCCACACACGGGAGGTGAACTGGGAACCCCGGTCAGACACGATGTCCTCCGGAAGTCCATACTGTTGGAAGACCTGTTGAAAGAGCACCTCAGCGAACTGGAGAGCAGAGGGGAGGCCGGGTAGTGGTATGAACCGCACCATTTCATTTTGGTGAACCTGTCCACTACCACGGCGATGGTGGTTTTCTCCTCTGCTGGCAGTAAATCGGTGAGGAAGTCCACCGCTATGTGTGTCCACGGCCGCTGAGGTACTGGTAGGGGCAGGAGTTTTCCTGTAGGAGCCGCTCTCGGCACCTTAGACTCATATTACACATGAGAGTACATAGTACACAGTTCTCCCCATGCCGGGCCACCAATACTTTTCCCGGAGCGCCTCCTGGGTCCGGCGGATACCTGGGTGTCCGGTGCAGGTGTAGTGTGTACCAGCCTTCGTTGCACTCTCCGCGGAACGTAGGCCTTCCCCGGAGGGCAGGTTGCTGGTGGAGGATCCCTTCTCCCTACCCGTAGAATCTCAGTGTCTATGTCCCAGGAGACGGGTCCAACGATGCATGATGGAGGCAGGATGGGCACGTCCTGCCTCATTTCTGCTCCCCGGTCGTGAATGCGTCCGCCCTGCCATTCTTCGTTCCCGGGGTGAACCGGAAGCACTCAAAAAATAGAGCCAGCAGGCCTGTCGGGGGTTAAGGCGCCGGGCTGCCCTGACGTACTCCAGGTTCAGATGATCCGTCAGGACAGTGAACGGCTCATGAGCACCCTCCAGCCAATGTCTCCACTCCTCCAACGCCAACTTCACCGCCAGTAGCTCTCGGTCACCCACGTCGTAGTTCCTATCCGCAGCGCTCAGCTTCTTGGAATAATAAGCACAGGGGTACAACAGGGGAGGGTTCCCCTGTAGCTAGGAGAGGACCGCCCCTACCCCGTTGTCCGACGCGTCGACCTCGACCGTGAAGGGCTTGAGTGGGTCTTGGTGGCGTAACAGTGGCGCGGTGGTAAATTTGCCCTTCAGGTCGATCAATGCCTTCTCAGCACTCGGGGTCCAGGCGAGGCGTTGAGGGTTTCCTTTCAACAACGACGTGAGTGGCGCTGCGATGGAGCTGTAGCCCTTGATGAACCGCCAGTAGAAATTGGCGAATCTGAGGAAGCTTTGTAGTCCCTTGATGTTCTTATGGACTGGCCAAGACCTTACTGCCTCCACCTTTAACTCCTCCATCTTCACCCCCTCCGGAGCAATACGATATCCTAGGAAAGAGACGGCCGTCTGGTGGAAGGCGCATTTTCCTCCTTGACATACAGATGATTCTGTAACAGTCGTTGGAGGACAACACGAACGTGTGTCACATGTTCTGAGAATGTCGGGGAGTATACTTGTATTTCGTCAATATACACTACAACATACCTCCCTGACATGTCTCGAAATACCTCATTCAGAAACGACTGGAATACCGCTGGGGCATTGGCGAGTCCATGTGGCATCACTAGGTATTCATAGTGACCTGACGCCGTGCTAAATGCCGTCTTCCACTCGTCTCCCTCCCGGATTCGTATGAGGTTGTATGCGCTCCGGAGGTCCAGCTTGGTGAAGAAGCGCGCTCCCTGGAGCTGCTCCATGGCCGCAGGAACGAGGGGCATTGGATATCGGAACTTCGTTGTTACCTCATTCAGTCCTCGATAATCAATGCACGGCCTCAAACCCCTGTCCCTCTTCTTCACGAAGAAGAAACTAGCTGAAGCAGGGGATGTAAAATGGCGAATATGCCCCTGCTCCAGCGTCTCTCGGATATACGTCTCCATAGTATCCATTTCAGCCATAGAGAGCGGATAGATACGTCTACGGGAGGTGTGCCACCTGGCACTAGGTCAATGGCACAGTCCCAATCACAGTATGGAGGGAGACATTTGGCTTTTTCCATAGAGAACACCCCGAGAACATATTCTGGTGGAATGTTCCCTGTGAGGGTGCTCTCAGGGCTCTCTACCGATGTTGCCCCTACCGTAGGTATGATACAGGTCTTCCTACATTTATCCGACCATACCAGGATCCTTTGTGTGCTCCAGCTGATGTTGGGATTATGCTTCTGGAGCCAGGGAAGTCCCAAGATGACCGGATGTATGGATGAAGAGATCACCAACAATTCCAGTCTCTCTCGATGGCAGCCGTGAATGGTGAGGGTGACAGGACGGGTCACGTGAGTGATGGAACCGGAACCCACCGGCCGACCATCCAGAGCGTGAACGGGCATGGAGGACCTCAACCGGCGCAACGGCAGTCGGAGAGCGTCAACCATGGTCCGGTCAACGAATCAGGGCTGTGGACAAATGATTGGGGAAGTTACCGGAGAGCACAACTGTGCAACAGAAAGGGATAGCGATATTTTCAGGTCTACAAAAACACCTACTGTGCCCACCTGAACCCCCCGGCCACTTACCCCTTTCCTGCGTCCAGTTGGAAGAGAGGGACATGCCCTCCTTACATGCCCCCTCTCTCCGCAGTAAAGGCACAGTCCCTGACAACTCCGCCTTTCTCTCTCCTCTGCGGAGAGCCTCGTAATTCCCACCTCCATCTGCTCATGTTCCAGCTCTGATCGAGGAAGGGGAAGATGCGCGCCAGCTGGTCACGGTCCCGGAGCTGGCCGTCGATGGCAATAGCCCGGGCAATGTAGGCATCCAGCGTCATGGATTGGCTTACACAAGCCAGCTCCATCTGGACCTCCACCCACAGACCCCTACGGAAGGCGGTCCGAAGAGCCGGCTCGTTCCACCCACTGGACGCTGCTAGTGTCCGGAATGATAGCGCATACTCAGAGGCCGTGCCCTTTCCTTGTTCTAGGCGCATAATCCGCTCGCCCGCATCTCTCCCCTCCACGGGATGGTCAAATACTGCTCGGAACGGTTCGATGAACCTGGGAATTGACCATAACTCCTCAGCCCCGCTCCCACACAGTGACGTTGCCCAGTCGAGTGCATGCCCCATGAGGAGAGTGATCATTGTGCGCATCTTCTCCATATCTGACACTGGCAAGTCCCCCCGGGACGTGACAAGACTCTACACGACCGGGTGCTGGGGGCTCTGTGGCTCCTGCTGGATCCACCGGGTGTTCCCCGCCCTGTCGTGCAGCCATGAGGGACATCAGATTACCGAGGGCGGTGACCAACCCGGAGACCTGTTCCTCCATGGCTCTGAGTCTCTCCTCCAGCTCAGGTGCCCGACCGAGTGGTCAAGCCTCCTCCCCGCGCCCGTCCATGGAGACCTAGGGAAGAGTGTGGAAAAGAGAGAGAGAGTTAGAAAACAGTGCAAACGAAGACAGGTAAGTGAAAAAATAAAAGGTGCCTCTGGTTGGCAGGTTATTCTGGGATATATCGAGGGGTGAAAGTGAGTGTAGAGGCGAAAGATGAACAAAGATGAATAGAGGTAGCGAAACACATTTAATGAAAGACAGCAATATACAAAAGACAATAAACCGCGAGGGTTGAAACAAAATACACAAGGTTAAACAGTGACCCTGATGACCAATGTGGAACAGGTGTGGGTCATCAGGGTGTTACTACCATCTTCCCCCGACAGCCGGTTAGAACGCCGGCGAGGATGATCACTGGAGAGGAGGGCCCGTCGCTCTGCGCGGGGCATTCGTTACAACATGAAAGTTCACATGTTCCAGAAGGCATTCTGCCAAAAAACGAATGTATTATTTATTTTTTGGTTTATGTTCATATGCCTCTCCTGTGAAGTAGACACGCGACACACACCTAGTTTCCTGATACCAGTCACATACTATAAACAGAAATGGTGGAGTTATGTCACATACCCAGCTAACAAACATATATGGGAACGTCTGCTCAGTACAAACTTTCACCCAACTGACTGCATCATTACCACAGAAATGGAGGAGGCTAGTGGAAGAGGGAGAAGGTGGGGAACTGGTTTGTCTGCCATAAATTAAAGAAACAAAGTGGCTGAAAAATAACTGGGAAGAGATTTTAGATTTTAGATTCCGATCTATATTAGATGGCTAAATTACATATCAGCTGATAATAGTTAATAATAATAATATTTTCTGATAATAGATAATAGTTAGCCTACTACAGTGTAGTCAATAACTGGGAAGAGATTGTAGATGTACATATTCCACATGGTTTATGAAATGGTACAAAAAACACTTTAAGTTTTTTAATTGAAATGATCATACAAAATTGTTATGTGATTGCCTTATATAAAAGTACCATGTCTGTAAAATGTGTATGTAAAATGTATGTATACAGTATGTACTGTAGCAGTAAAAACAAAAAAAGAAGGCACAGTTTCCTGGTGGATGGGTTAATATATTTATGTTTTGGGGGAGGGGTGGGTACAGGTTAGTAGCCTATACAAAGAGGTTAGCCCATTTCTGCTAAGGTCCTGGGTTGTAATACAGTCGTATGAAAAGGTTTGGGCACCCCTCTGAGGCTGCATAATAATTTACTCTGTCGTCACAGAAAATGATCACAGTGGCATGCCATTCATTTTCTAATAAAAGCTGAGTACGGGGGTTTTGTCCAGTACGGGGGTTTTGTCCAGTTTTGTCCAGATTTTTAGTGTAGCAATATTAAGTTGTATGAAATTAAATCAGATGTGAAAAATAGGCTATGCAAAAATGTGGGCACCCTTGTCATTCTGTTGATTTGAATACCTGTAACTACTTAGCACTGATTAATTGGAACACACAATTGGTTTGGTGAGCTCATTAAGCCTTGAACTTCATAGACAAGTGCATCCAATCATGAGAAAATGTATTTAAGGTGGCCAATTGCAAGTTGTTGTTCTCTTTGACTCTCCTCTGAAGAGTGGCAACATGGGGGCCTCAAAACAACTCTCAAATGACCTGAAAACAAAGATTGTTCAACATTATGGTTTAGGGGAAGGCTACAAAAAGCTATCGCAGAGATGTAAGCTGTCAGTGTCCACTGTGAGGAACATAGTGAGGAAATGGAAGACCACAGGCACAGTTCTTGTTAAGGCCAGAAGTGGCAGGCCAAGTAAAATATCGGAGAGGCAAAGGCGAAGGATGGTGAGAACGGTCAAAAACAGCCCACAGACCACCTCCAAAGACCTACAACATCATCTTGCTGCAGATGGTGTCACTGTGCATCGTTCAACAATTCAGCGCACTTTGCACAAGGAGAAGCTGTATGGGAGAGTGATGCGGAAGAAGCCTTTTCTGCACACACGCCACAAACAGAGTCGCTTGAGGTATGCAAACGCACATTTGGACAAGCCAGCTTCATTTTGGAATAAGGTGCTGTGGACTGATGAAACAAAGATTGAGTTATTTGGTCATAACAAGGGGCGTTATGCATGGCGGCAAAAGAACACAGCGTTCCAAGAAAAACACTTGCTACCCACAGTAAAATTTGGTGGGGGTTCCATCATGCTGTGGGGCTGTGTGGCCAGTGCCGGTACTGGGAATCTTGTTAAAGTTGAGGGTCGCATTGATTCCACTCAATATCAGCAGATTCACAAAGTTGAAGTTACGCCGGGGCTGGATATTTCAACAAGACAACGACCCAAAACACTGCTCAAAATCTACCCGGGCATTTATGCAGAGGAACAAGTACAATGTTCTGGAATGGCCATCCCAGTCCCCAGACCTGAATATCATTGAGAATCTGTGGGATGATTTGAAGCGGGCTGTCCATGCTTGGCAACCATCAAACCTAACTGAACTGGAGATGTTTTGTAAGGAGGAATGGTCCAAAATACCTTCATCCAGAATCCAGACACTCATTAGAGGCTATAGGAAGCATCTAGAGG
Source organism: Thymallus thymallus (assembly GCA_023634145.1). Lineage (NCBI taxonomy): Eukaryota > Metazoa > Chordata > Actinopteri > Salmoniformes > Salmonidae > Thymallus > Thymallus thymallus. The sequence continues at coordinate 61,933 of CM042409.1, forward strand.
CTGTTATTTTAGCAAAAGGAGGCTCTACTAAATATTGATGTGATTTTTCTGTTGGGGCCCAAATTTATGCACCTGTCTAATTTCGTTTTGATGCATATTGCTAATTTTCTGTTAATCCAATAAACCTCATTTCACTACTGAAATATTACTGTGTCCATCAGTTATTTGATAGATCAAAATGAAATTGCTGATCCAAACACCCAATTATTTATAAATGGAAATCATGGAAATTGTCAGGGGTGCCCAAACCTTTTCATACGACTGTACATAATAGTCCTGCACTGCATGGGTTTCGGTAGTATAGTATGACTCTATATAAAATAATTATTATCTTTATCAGTTAGCACCACAATATTTACAACTGGCACAACACTAATAAAACGGGGAAGGGTTTGTGTACTGAAAAGTATGTAGTTAATTTGTCGTATTGCCACAATCTGAACAGAAGTACATTCCAGAAGCATTTCAGTATGTCTTCCTGTTTTTCTGTCCTGAGGGTTAGGGTTAGGGGGAGGGGTGGTTACGGTTAACCCATAGCGTTAGAGGACGTACACTAGCGTTCAACAGTTTGGGGTCACTTAGAAATGTCCTTGTTTTTGAAAGAAAATCACATTTTTTGTCCATTAAAATAACATCAAATTGATCAGAAATACAGTGTAGACATTGTTAATGTTATAAATGACTATTGTAGCTGGAAACGGCTGACTTTTAATGGAATATCTACATAGTCAACAATAGATGGTGTAATCCAAGACATATTACTCTTAAGGAAGAGTTTTGTAGCCCGGACATTGAGCTGTTAGCCATTAGCCTGAGACCCTACTATTTGCTGAGGGAATTCACGGCGGCCATTACTGTTATTGTTTACATCCCGCCTTCCGCTGACGCAAACGCAGCGTGTGACGTCATCCACTCTGTTATTGCGAGGTTACAGACAGCGCATTCCAGTGCTCTCTTTACCATTTCGGGGGATTTTAACCATGCATCTCTCTCTTCAACGCTGCCCACGTTCAAACAGTTTGTGATGTGCCCAACCAGGAATAATACAACTCTGGACTTGTTATATGCTAATGTGAAGGATGCATACAACTCTACTGCACTCCCTCCCCTCGGTAGATCGGATCACAACCTTGTCCACCTCACTCCACTCTACAGGCCTTTGGTCCAACAGCAGCCTGTGACCACTAGGACCATTAGGAGATGATCCCCGGAGGCGAATGAGGCCCTACAGGCCTGCTTTGAAACAACAGACTGGGATGTGCTCTGTGAGGCTCATGGGGAGGACATTGATGGACTTACTGACTGCATAACGGACTATATACATTTTTGTGTAGACAACACTGTACCCACCAGGAAGGTACGCTGTTTTCCAAATAATAAACCCTGGGTCACCAGCGACCTGAAGGCCCTGCTGAATGAGAAGAAGATGGCCTTCAAGGAGAGGGACAAGGACAAGGACAAATTGAAATGCGTCCGGAGGGAGCTGAAGTTGCGTATTGCTGAGGAGAAGAGAGGGTATAAGGAGAAGATGGAGGACAAGCTGAGGCAGAGCCAGGTGAGAGAGGTGTGGAAGGGTATGAGAAATATCACTGGCTTCAAAAAGTCAAACAGTGGGCAGACGGAGGGGACCCAGGACAGAGCCAATGAGCTGAACCAATTTTTTATTAGGTTTGATACTGGCCCTGTCCACCTCCCTTCCAGCTCCCCAGGCCACACACCCTCATGGCTCAACACCCCCCCTTCCCCCCACCTCCCCACCGGGGCTGACTTTCACCACCAACCAAGTAAAGAGAGAGCTGGAGAGACTACATCAGTGGAAAGCGGAGGGCCCTGATGGCATCAGCCCAAGGGTGCTTAGGGTCTGTGCTGACCGACTGTGTGGAATACTCCAGCGACACTTCAACCTTAGTCTGAGCCTAGAAAGGGTCCCTGTGCTGTGGAAAACTGACTGCAGTCCCTATACAGGGGATGGATGTGGAAATGGTTGGGTCATACAAGTTCCTGGGAGTCCATATGGATAACAGGCTGGAATGGGCTGGTAACACCGGGGCTCTGTACAAAAAGGGCCAGAGCCGACTCTACTTTCTGAGGAGGCTCAGGTCCTTCAACGTGTGCAGTAAACTACTGCATACCTTCTACCAGTCTGTGGTGGCCAGTGCCATCTTTTTTGCAGTGGTGTGCTGGGGAGCCAACATCAAAGCCGGTGATGCTTCTCGGGTAAATAAGCTGATCAGGAAGGCTAGCTCTGTTCTGGGGATGAGTCTTGACACTCTAGAGGAGGTGGTGGAGAGACGGATCCTGGCCAAACTGCTGGCCATCATGGACAACGTCACCCACCCTCTGCATGCCATGGTTATGACGCAGAGGAACACCTTCATTTCTGATCAATTTGATGTTATTTTAATGGACAAAAATCTTTCAAAAACATGGACATTTCAAACTTTTGAATGGTAGTGTATAAATCCAAGCAATATGGTTATTTTACCAGTGAATATGTTTCTGTCTCTTATTAAATACTGTATGTCTCTGTCTCTCAGGTCCAGACTGTTCAGAGGGAAGAAGCTCCAAGGAGACTATGATGTCAAAGTGGAACAGGTGTACAATCACACACACTCCAGTCATTTGAATTCATTCATCATCAGTTATTTATTATTATTATATTATTATTATTATTATATTATATTATATTATTATTATTATTATTATTATTATTATTATTATTATTATTATTATTATTATTATTATCAGTTAGCACCATAATGTTTACAACTGGCACAACCACAAAGAACACAGGATGGGGTTGTGTACTAAAAAGTATGTACATAATTTGTCATATTGGCATATTTATGCAATCTGAACCGAAGTGCATTCCAGAACCATTTCAGTAGTTGTCTTCCTGTTTACCGTTCTGTACCCAGAGGGTTAGGGTTAGTGTAGGGTTAGTGGATGTACCCAGAGGGGAGTGGTTTGTACCCAGAATGCTTTGGGGAGTGGTTTGTTATTGGGCTTGTTAAGGGAATAGTGGTGTATATTTTCCCTGGTTTACATTCAGGTTTTACTTTATAATTTCTTAAATCCTAGACAAATTTCCTCATCTTCCCTTCTGCACTACACTTTTCCATATAGTCTACCAGTCTAACTGTCTATCCTGTCTATCCACCATTCATAGTGACAATATAGTCTACCAGTCTGTCTATCCTGTCTATCCACCATTCATAGTGACAATATAGTCTACCAGTCTGTCTATCCTGTCTGTCCACCATTCATAGTGTAAAGATAGTCTACCAGTCTAACTGTCTATCCTGTCTATCCACCATTCATAGTGTCAATATAGTCTACCAGTCTGTCTATCCTGTCTATCCACCATTCATAGTAACAATATAGTCTACCAGTCTAACTGTCTATCCTGTCTATCCACCATTCATAGTGACAATATAGTCTACCAGTCTGTCTATCCTGTCTATCCACCATTCATAGTGTAAAGATAGTCTACCAGTCTGTCTATCCTGTCTATCCACCATTCATAGTGTAAAGATAGTCTACCAGTCTAACTGTCTATCCTGTCTATCCACCATTCATAGTGACAATATAGTCTACCAGTCTGTCTATCCTGTCTATCCACCATTCATAGTGACAACATAGTCTACCAGTCTGTCTATCCTGTCTATCCACCATTCATAGTGACAATATAGTCTACCAGTCTAACTGTCTATCCTGTCTATCCACCATTCATAGTGACAATATAGTCTACCAGTCTGTCTATCCTGTCTATCCACCATTCATAGTGTAAAGATAGTCTACCAGTCTGTCTATCCTGTCTATCCACCATTCATAGTGTAAAGATAGTCTACCAGTCTAACTGTCTATCCTGTCTATCCACCATTCATAGTGACAATATAGTCTACCAGTCTGTCTATCCTGTCTATCCACCATTCATAGTGTAAAGATAGTCTACCAGTCTGTCTATCCTGTCTATCCACCATTCATAGTGTCAACATAGTCTACCAGTCTAACTGTCTATCCTGTCTGTCCACCATTCATAGTGACAATATAGTCTACCAGTCTAACTGTCTATCCTGTCTATCCACCATTCATAGTGACAATATAGTCTACCAGTCTAACTGTCTATCCTGTCTGTCCACCATTCATAGTGTAAAGATAGTCTACCAGTCTGTCTATCCTGTCTATCCACCATTAATAGTGACAACATAGTCTACCAGTCTAACTGTCTATCCTGTCTGTCCACCATTCATAGTGACAACAGTGGTAGGTGGATCGTTTGTCCAGATCTGCAATAGACTAACTAGCAATCATACCACACATAAAAGCATTCAAATCTGCACCAATTTTCAAAATAAGTGGATTGACCAGGCGAAAGAACTGTAAAGACACAAGACACGCAGCTCCAAAAGCTCCCCTATTGGTATTGTTTAGGGACAATACAAGTATCCTACCTAGACTAGCCTAGAACACCACAATGATCCTACCTAGACTAGCCTTGAACACCACAAGTATCCTACCTAGACTAGCCTAGAACACCACAATGATCCTACCTAGACTAGCCTAGAACACCACAATGATCCTACCTAGACTAGCCTTGAACACCACAAGTATCCTACCTAGACTAGCCTAGAACACCACAATGATCCTACCTAGACTAGCCTTGAACACCACAAGTATCCTACCTAGACTAGCCTAGAACACCACAATGATCCTACCTAGACTAGCCAAGAACACCACAATGATCCTACCTAGACTAGCCTAGAACACCACAATGATCCTACCTAGACTAGCCTTGAACACCACAATGATCCTACCTAGACTAGCCTAGAACACCACAATGATCCTACCTAGACTAGCCTAGAACACCACAATGATCCTACCTAGACTAGCCTAGAACACCACAATGATCCTACCTAGACTAGCTTAGAACACCACAATGATCCTACCTAGACTAGCCTAGGACACCACAAGTATCCTCCCTAGACTAGCCTAGAACACCACAATGATCCTACCTAGACTAGCCTAGGACACCACAATGATCCTACCTAGACTAGCCTAGAACACCACAATGATCCTACCTAGACTAGCCTACAACACCACAATGATTCTACCTAGACTAGCCTAGAACACCACAATGATCCTACCTAGACTAGCCTACAACACCACAATGATCCTACCTAGACTAGCCTAGAACACCACAATGATCCTACCTAGACTAGCCTAGAACACCACAATGATCCTACCTAGACTAGCCTAGAACACCACAATGATCCTACCTAGACTAGCCTAGAACACCACAATTATCCTACCTAGACTAGCCTAGGACACCACAAGTATCCTCCCTAGACTAGCCTAGAACACCACAATGATCCTACCTAGACTAGCCTAGAACACCACAATGATCCTACCTAGACTAGCCTAGGACACCACAAGTATCCTCCCTAGACTAGCCTAGAACACCACAATGATCCTACCCTAGACTAGCCTACAACACCACAATGATCCTACCTAGACTAGCCTAGAACACCACAATGATCCTACCTAGACTAGCCTAGAACACCACAATGATCCTACCTAGACTAGCCTAGGACACCACAAGTATCCTCCCTAGACTAGCCTAGAACACCACAATGATCCTACCTAGACTAGCCTAGAACAACACAATGATCCTACCTAGACTAGCCTAGAACACCACAATGATCCTACCTAGACTAGCCTAGGACACCACAAGTATCCTCCCTAGACTAGCCTAGAACACCACAATGATCCTACCCTAGACTAGCCTAGAACACCACAATGATCCTACCTAGACTAGCCTAGAACCCCACAAGTATCCTACCTAGACTAGCCTACAACACCACAATGATCCTACCTAGACTAGCCTAGAACACCACAATGATCCTACCTAGACTAGCCTAGAACACCACAATGATCCTACCTAGACTAGCCTACAACACCACAATGATCCTACCTAGACTAGCCTAGAACACCACAATGATCCTACCTAGACTAGCCTAGAACCCCACAATGATCCTACCTAGACTAGCCTAGAACACCACAATGATCCTACCTAGACTAGCCTAGAACACCACAATGATCCTACCTAGACTAGCCTAGAACACCACAATGATCCTACCTAGACTAGCCTAGAACACCACAATGATCCTACCTAGACTAGCCTTGAACACCACAAGTATCCTACCTAGACTAGCCTAGAACACCACAATGATCCTACCTAGACTAGCCTTGAACACCACAAGTATCCTACCTAGACTAGCCTAGAACACCACAATGATCCTACCTAGACTAGCCTAGAACACCACAATGATCCTACCTAGACTAGCCTAGAACACCACAATGATCCTACCTAGACTAGCCTTGAACACCACAAGTATCCTACCTAGACTAGCCTAGAACACCACAATGATCCTACCTAGACTAGCCTTGAACACCACAAGTATCCTACCTAGACTAGCCTAGAACACCACAATGATCCTACCTAGACTAGCCAAGAACACCACAATGATCCTACCTAGACTAGCCTAGAACACCACAATGATCCTACCTAGACTAGCCTAGAACACCACAATGCAATGAAGCATTATTATTTTCAAGTAAGTACAACATTCTACTCTAGGCTTCAAACTGCAGTGAAAATGTCATTTGAATAACGGCACAAAAGCCCTAGGAGTTGAGTTGTCAGATATCTATATATATATTTGTTTATTTAACCTTTATTTAACGAGGCAAGTCAGTTATGAACAAATTCTTATTTACAATGACGGCCAAACTTGGACGACGCTGGGCCAATCACAGCCAGTTGTGATACAGTCTAGATTCAAACCAGGTTGTTTGTAGTGACGCCTCTGGCACTGATATGCAGTGTCTTAGACCACTGCGCCACTTGGGAGCATAGCTGAGCTTTCAGAGGTAGAGACAGCAAGTGCGGGAGGGAGGGGGAGAAGGGGGTGGAGAGAGAGGGTAGAAACACCAGGTCAGGGACAAGGTAGCATGACCCGTAAACAGGTCAGAGTTCCATAGCCGCAGGCAGAACAGCAGAAACTGATAGATACATAGATAGATAGGTACTTTATTGATGGACTGGGGACGGGGACAGCCAGGAGTCGTCAGGCCAAGTAGTCCTGAGGCATGGTCCTAGGGCTCAGTTACTCCAGGAGAGAGAGCGATAAGACATACCCATACCTTAGATCACACTGGACACCAGATAAGACAGGAGAATTACACACAGCTCTAGTTAGGGTCTACCTGACACCACAGATCTTGTTAGCATGGTCCTAGGGTGGTAAGATGGCGCCGATGGATGGCTCGCAATGAGTTTATTAAAAAACATTTTTACAACCATCAGATTTTACAGTTTTTGGAGCGGCAAGAACAAAGGTGGCCGACAACATATGGTGTGATGGGGAAAACGTACAGGAACTTTCAAGCTTCTGCTCTTCAGACTTGAAATACTTGGTAACAAAATGTTGCCCTTTTTACCTTCTGATAGAAGGTAAGCCAACATCAAGCCCACATCAAAAATGCTCTCAAAGATCCTCATGGTTCATATTGGAGGTGAGACTACTTTCTCATTGTTCTCTAACCCTCATGGTTCATATTGGAGGTTAGACTACTTTCTCATTAACCCTTGTTGGTCTGGTCAGGAGCTGTACAATAGGTTCAATCCATATTTCTGATCATGCATTATTTTCTCTCTCCAAAGAGCAAACTGGCGTTGTAATCACACTGTCCTGTCTGACCCAGACTTCCGTGAGAGCATATGTAAAGATAATGATACTTTTTGTTAAAGAGAATGACAATGACAACAATAATGCATCAAATAATCAAATAAGTAAGTATGTTTAACACTTTATTTGGTTACTACATGACTCCATCTGTGTTATGTCATAGTTTTGGTGTCTTCACTTTTATTCTACAATGTAAAAAATAGTACAAATAAAGAAAAACCCTTGAATGAGTAATATTCCAAACTTTGGACCGGGGGTGTATATATTTACCATTGTTACAGTGTTAATATGTATATATTTACTATTGTTACAGTGTTAATCTGTATATATTTACTATTGTTACAGTGTTAATATGTATATATTTACCATTGTTACAGTGTTAATATGTATATATTTACTATTGTTACAGTGTTAATATGTATATATTTACTATTGTTACAGTGTTAATATGTATATATTTACTATTGTTACAGTGTTAATATGTATATATTTACTATTGTTACAGTGTTAATATGCATAGATTTACCATTGTTACAGTGTTAATATGTATATATTTACCATTGTTACAGTGTTAATATGTATATATTTACTATTGTTACAGTTTTAATATGTATATATTTACCATTGTTACAGTGTTAATATGTATATATTTACTATTGTTACAGTGTTAATATGTATATATTCTCTATTGTTACAGTGTTAATATGTATATATTTACTATTGTTACAGTGTTAATATGTATATATTTACTATTGTTACAGTGTTAATATGTATATATTTACCATTGTTACAGTGTTAATATGTATATATTTACTATTGTTACAGTGTTAATTTGTATATATTTACTATTGTTACAGTGTTAATATGTATATATTTACTATTGTTACAGTTTTAATATGTATATATTTACTATTGTTACAGTGTTAATATGTATATATTTACTATTGTTACAGTGTTAATATGTATATATTTACTATTGTTACAGTGTTAATATGAATAGATTTACCATTGTTACAGTGTTAATATGTATATATTTACCATTGTTACAGTGTTAATATGTATATATTTACTATTGTTACAGTTTTAATATGTATATATTTACCATTGTTACAGTGTTAATATGTATATATTTACTATTGTTACAGTGTTAATATGTATATATTTACTATTGTTACAGTGTTAATATGTATATATTTACTATTGTTACAGTGTTAATATGCATAGATTTACCATTGTTACAGTGTTAATATGTATATATTTATCATTGTTACAGTGTTAATATGTATATATTTACTATTGTTACAGTTTTAATATGTATATATTTACCATTGTTACAGTGTTAATATGTATATATTTACTATTGTTACAGTGTTAATATGTATATATTCTCTATTGTTACAGTGTTAATATGTATATATTTACTATTGTTACAGTGTTAATATGTATATATTTACTATTGTTACAGTGTTAATATGTATATATTTACCATTGTTACAGTGTTAATATGTATATATTTACTATTGTTACAGTGTTAATATGTATATATTTACTATTGTTACAGTGTTAATATGTATATATTTACTATTGTTACAGTGTTAATATGTATATATTTACTATTGTTACAGTGTTAATATGTATATATTTACCATTGTTACAGTGTTAATATGTATATATTTACTATTGTTACAGTGTTAATATGTATATATTTACTATTGTTACAGTGTTAATATGTATATATTTACCATTGTTACAGTGTTAATATGTATATATTTACTATTGTTACAGTGTTAATATGTATATATTCTCTATTGTTACAGTGTTAATATGTATATATTTACTATTGTTACAGTGTTAATATGTATATATTTACTATTGTTACAGTGTTAATATGTATATATTTACTATTGTTACAGTGTTAATATGTATATATTTACTATTGTTACAGTGTTAATATGTATATATTTACCATTGTTACAGTGTTAATATGTATATATTTACTATTGTTACAGTTTTAATATGTATATATTTACCATTGTTACAGTGTTAATATGTATATATTTACTATTGTTACAGTGTTAATATGTATATATTTACTATTGTTACAGTGTTAATATGTATATATTTACTATTGTTACAGTGCTAATATGTATATATTTACTATTGTTACAGTGTTAATATGAATAGATTTACCATCGTTACATTGTTCATATGTATATATTTACTATTGTTACAGTGTTAATATGTATATATTTACCATTGTTACAGTGTTAATATGTATATATTTACTATTGTTACAGTGTTAATATGTATATATTTACCATTGTTACAGTGTTAATATGAATAGATTTACCATCGTTATATTGTTCATATGTATATATTTACTATTGTTACAGTGTTAATATGTATATATTCTCTATTGTTACAGTGTTAATATGTATATATTTACTATTGTTACAGTGTTAATATGTATATATTTACTATTGTTACAGTGTTAATATGTATATATTTACTATTGTTACAGTGTTAATATGTATATATTTACTATTGTTACAGTGTTAATATGTATATATTTACTATTGTTACAGTGTTAATATGTATATATTTACTATTGTTACAGTGTTAATATGTATATATTTACTATTGTTACAGTGTTAATATGTATATATTTACTATTGTTACAGTGTTAATAAGTATATATTTACTATTGTTACAGTGTTAATATGTATATATTTACTATTGTTACAGTGTTAATATGTATATATTTACTATTGTTACAGTGTTAATATGTATATATTTACTATTGTTACAGTGTTAATATGTATATATTTACTATTGTTACAGTGTTAATATGTATATATTTATAATTGTTACAGTGTTAATATGTATGATTTCTTTTGATTTTCCCATGATGTCGAGCAAAGAGGCACTGAGTTTGAAGGTAGGCCTTGAAATACATCCACAGGTACACCTCCAATTGACTCAAATTATGTTAATTAGCCTATCAGAAGCTTCTAAAGCCATGACATAATTTTCTGGAATATTCAATGCTGTTTTAAGGCAGTCAATTTAGTGTATGTTAACTTCTGACCCACTGGAATTGTGATATAGTGAATTATAAGTGAAATAATCTGTCTGTAAACAATTGTTGGAATAATTACTTGTGTCATGCACAAAGTAGATGTCCTAACGGACATATCTAATTAAGATCTGCCTGACACCATATATCTAGTTAAGGTCTGCCTGACACGACATATCTAGTTAAGGTCTGCCTGACACCACATATCTAGTTAAGGTCTGCCTGACACCACATATCTAGTTAATGTCTACGTGACACCATATATCTAGTTAAGATCTGTCTGACACCACATATCTAGTTAAGATCTGTTTGACACCACATATCTAGTTAAGGTCTGCCTGACACCACATATCTAGTTAATGTCTACGTGACACCATATATCTAGTTAAGGTCTGCCTGACACCATATATCTAGTTAAGGTCTGCCTGACACCATATATCTAGTTAAGGTCTGCCTGACACCACATATCTAGTTAAGGTTGCCTGACACCACATATCTAGTTAAGGTCTGCCTGACACCACATATCTAGTTAAGGTCTGCCTGACACCACATATCTAGTTAAGGTTGCCTGACACCACATATCTAGTTAAGATCTGTCTGACACCACATATCTAGTTAAGGTCTGCCTGACACCACATATCTAGTTAAGGTTGCCTGACACCATATATCTAGTTAAGGTTGCCTGACACCATATATCTAGTTAAGATCTGTCTGACACCACATATCTAGTTAAGATCTGTCTGACACCACATATCTAGTTAAGATCTGTCTGACACCACATATCTAGTAAAGATCTGTCTGACACCACAGATCTAGTAAAGATCTGTCTGACACCACATATCTAGTTAAGATCTGCCTGACACCACATATCTAGTTAAGGTCTGCCTGACACCACATATCTAGTTAAGGTTGCCTGACACCATATATCTAGTTAAGGTTGCCTGACACCATATATCTAGTTAAGATCTGTCTGACACCACATATCTAGTTAAGATCTGTCTGACACCACATATCTAGTTAAGATCTGTCTGACACCACATATCTAGTTAAGATCTGTCTGACACCACATATCTAGTTAAGATCTGTCTGACACCACATATCTAGTAAAGATCTGTCTGACACCACAGCTCCACAGTTCTGTTTAAAGTGGAAGCACATTTTGTTTAATCTGTGTAATGTGCTTCACGTGTTTGGCTGGCTGGTCACGACTCTGCGCTCTCTCTCTCTCTCTCTCTCTCTCTCTCTCTCTCTCTCTCTCTTTACAGCCCACACAAACATTCTCCCTACTAACACACACAGACACTCACACACTCCCTACACACACACACACACACACACACCAGGGATCATCAAATGTTATTGGTCACATACACATGTTTAGCAGATGTTATTGCAGGTGTAGTGAAATTCTTGTGCTTCTAATTCCAACAGTGCAGTAATATCTAACAGTAATATCTAACAGTTACACAACATATACCCAATACACACACATCTAAGTAAGGAATGAATTAGGACTATATACATATGGACTAGTGGTATGGTCTAAGATACAGTAGAATAGTATAGAATACAGTATATACATATGAGATGAGTAATGTCAGATATATACACATTATTAAAGTGACTAAGATACAGTAGAATAGTATAGAATACAGTATATACATATGAGATGAGTAATGTCAGATTTATAAACATTATTAAAGTGACTAAGATACAGTAGAATAGTATAGAATACAGTATATACATATGAGATGAGTAATGTCAGATATATAAACATTATTAAAGTGACTAAGATACAGTAGAATAGTATAGAATACAGTATATACATATGAGATGAGTAATGCCAGATATATAAACATTATTAAAGTGACTAAGATACAGTAGAATAGTATAGAATACAGTATATACATATGAGATGAGTAATGCCAGATATATAAACATTATTAAAGTGACTAGTGATTTCTAATCAGTGTCTATAGGCAGCAGCACTCTAAAGTGCTATTGATGGCTGTTTAACAGTCTGATGGCCTTGAGATAGAAGCTGTTTTTCAGGGTCTAAGGTGTCAGGTAAGGTAGAGGTGATATGACCCTTGACTAGTCTCTCAAAGCACTTCATGATGACAGAGGTGAGTGCTACGGGGCGATAATCAGTCCAGTGTTACAGTAGCTGCTTCCGTCTGATACCAAGGAGTGTTGTCCTGGATGTAGGATGAGATGTTCTAACAAGGGTGACAGAATGCTCCCATTGGCGAGGACACTCTTAACTTTACTGTTAAGGCGAGGACACTCTTAACTTTACTGTTAAGGCGAGGACACTCTTAACTTTACTGTTAAGGCGAGGACACTCTTAACTTTACTGTTAAGGCGAGGACACTCTTAACTTTACAGTTAAGGCGAGGACACTCTTAACTTTACTGTTAAGGCGAGGACACTCTTAACTTTACTGTTAAGGCGAGGACACTCTTAACTTTACTGTTAAGGCGAGGACACTCTTAACTTTACTGTTAAGGCGAGGACACTCTTAACTTTACTGTTAAGGCGAGGACACTCTTAACTTTACTGTTAAGGCGAGGACACTCTTAACTTTACTGTTAAGGCGAGGACACTCTTAACTTTCTACTAATAAAATATAATCCATCACTCTGGTACCTTGGAAACCATGACCCAGTCTGTATTCTACATGAATCAATGTAATGGAGCCCATTGCCCATGTTGTTAATGGCTGCTGTTCATACAAGGATTTGTACATGCCAGACATGACCAGCTTGTGGACCTGATAGCCAGCGAGGTGAGACAAGTGGGCTCACCAACAGCACAAGTGCATAAACATTCTTGTGTAAGGGGAAGCTGGTTTGATGTTGATGATGATGTGTTTTCCTTTGTGCCAGATATTGTTGTTTTGGGGTGAGGCTAGGGAGAGGTGCTAATTTTTTAAGTGGGCTGCTCATTTGACAGCTACATGTAGCAGGCATTTGCAGAGAAGCTTCTTAAATACCAGCCCCTCGTGGCACGCTTGGACAGCCTCGGGTGTAGGGGCAAGCTGATGGCAATGATAATAGGTACACAGGCTTGCAGTGCGTGTCCTCCAGATTTCTGGCCTGACAAAAACTAGGGCAAAGTAATTGGCTAGGTACTGCTCTGTTTCAGCTGTCGTTGGCAGCCTAGCTGTTTGGAGAAGGAGGTGCTTTCTGTACCCTTGAGTGCCATGCATACAGGGATCGTTTTTTTGTAAATTTGATTGGTGGATTCAAATAAAGTGTTTAAAATGTGTGTGTGTGTGTGTGTGTGTGTGTGTGTGTGTGTGTGTTTGTGTCAGGCGGAGTTCTCAGAGATCAACCTGGTATCCCATGCCAACGGGACGTGTAATGTGGACATGCAATTGATCAGGAACGGAACCAAAGTGGTGAGGTGAGTAATGGTTCCCTCCAGAGATCTGCCACTGCTAAGTACCATCTGATGCTCCTTAGAGGACACATCACTGCACTCTATACTCCTGTGTCTGTTACTTCAACTCTGTGAAGCATTTATTTGGGCTGTAATTTCTGAGTCTGGTAACTCTAATGAACTTATCTGACTCTGAGTCTTCCTTTCCTGTGGCGGTCCTCGTGAGAGTCAGTTTCATCATAGCTCTTGATGGTTTTTGCGACTGCACTTGAAGAAACTTGACATTTTTCCGGATTGACTGACCTTCATGTCTTAAAGTAATGATGGACTGACATTTCTCTTTGCTGATTTAGGGTGGCAGGTAGCCTAGCGATTAGCGTGTTTGGCCAGTAACCAAAAGGTCGCTGGTTTGAATACCAGAGCCGACAAGGTGAAAAACCTGTCTGTGTCCTTGAGCAAGGCACTTAACCCTAATTTTCTCCAGGGGCGCCGTACTACTATGGCTGACCATGTAGATCAATGTAGTCATTGTAAATAATAATTTGTGATTTGTGATTTGATTTGATTATCTGCACCTGGGTCCAACCTCACGATGTCACAGCAAGCTTCTGCTTACAACATGGACATTGCATAGATCACCCAGATCAAGAATGCTGTAACCCACCAAGAAGCACTGCTGGGGCGGCAGCAAGAACAACTCTCCCAGATATCAGAGACCCTCCGGAAACTTCCCGACTCCCTCCAACCCCAGTTCAACCATAACCCAGGAGGATCCAATGCCCAAGTCTCATCACCCAGTACTACAGGCGTCGCTGTAGTTCCTCCAGGGAACCTGCATCGGGAACCCAAGATCCCAGCCCCTGTGCGGTGTGCCATGATCGCTTACAACATCTCTCGACTCTCGGGAAAGGCCCTGGCGTGGGCAACGGCAGTGAGGGAACAGTAGCCACCATCCTGCAGCTCCATATTAGCCTTCACTGCCGAGCTGTGACGAGTCTTCGACCACCCAGTCGGCGGACTAGAAGCGGCCAGCCGACTGTTCAACATCTACCAAGCGGCCAGACCAGTGGCTGACTTCGCCATTGAGTTCCGCTCCCTCGCCGCCGCGAGTGGGTGGAATGCGGAGGCACTGGTCACCGCTATCCACTAGGGTCTGTCTAACTCCATCAAGGATGAACTGGCATCTTTGGAACTAGGAAAGCCCCCTGAGCCCAGCATTGAGGAGCCCATGCAGCTGAGCCCACAGGAACGTGATAGGCTCATGCTGCTGCCTCTACTGCTGAGGTCTCGGCCATCTCTAATCTCAAAGCCAAGAGCTTTTTTTAATTTATTTTTTATTTTTATTTAACCTTTATTTAACTAGGCAAATCAAATTAAATCAAATGTATTTATAAAGCCCTTTTTACATCAGCCGATGTCACAAAGTGCTATACAGAAACCCAGCCTAAAACCCCAAACAGCAAGCAATGCAGATGGCTAGGAAAGGCAAAACCTAGGAAGAAACCTAGAGAGGAACCAGGCTCTAAAGGGTGGCTGTGCCGGGTGGAGATTATAACAATTCATGGCCATTAAGGCCAGTTCTTTCACCAAGATGTTCAAATGTTCATAGATGACAAGCAGGGTCAAATAATAATACAAGTAGTTGTGGAGGTTCAAACAGGTAAACACATCAGGAGTGAATGTCACTTGGCTTTTCAGTGCAATAGAGCGCAGGTGCGGTAGAGCGAGAGTGAGATGAAAACAGCAGGTCTGGGACAAGGTGGCATGTCCAATGAACAGGTCAGGGTTCCATAACCGCAGGCAGAAGAGTTGAAACCGGTGCAGCAGCACGACCAGGTGGACTGGGTACAGCTAGGAGTCATCAGGGCAGGTGGTCCTG
Source organism: Thymallus thymallus (assembly GCA_023634145.1). NCBI lineage: Eukaryota > Metazoa > Chordata > Actinopteri > Salmoniformes > Salmonidae > Thymallus > Thymallus thymallus. The sequence continues at coordinate 78,023 of CM042409.1, forward strand.
AAGCATGGTCCTCCGGGTAGGCTCAGGTCCTCCGGGAGAGGAGGTAGAGTGGGAGAGAGAGAGAATTAGAGGGAGCATACTTAAATTCACCAAGACACCGGATAATAACATCAGATTTAACAAACTGACCCTAACCCCCGGCACATAGACTATTGCAGCATAGATACTGGAGGCTGAGACAGGGGGGGTCAGGAGACACTGTGGCCCCCTCCGACAATACCCAGACAATACCCCCGGACAGGGCCAAACCAGGCAGGATATAACCTCACCCACTCTGCCAAGCACAGCCCCTACACCACCAGAGTGATATCAACAGACCACCAACGTACTACCCTGAGACAAGGCTGAGTATAGCCCACGAAAGATTCCCTCCACTGCACAAGCCCGAGGGGGGCGACAAACTGGACAGGAAGTGACGCACCCCTCCTAGGGATGGCATGGAAAGCACCAGTAAGCCAGTGACTCAGCCCCCGTAATAGGGTCAGAGGCAGAGAATCCCAATGGAGAGACGGGAACCAGCCAGGCAGAGACAGCAAGAGTGGTTCGTCGCTCCAGAGCCTTGCCGTTCACCCTAACTGACAGGGAAATCAGTTAAGAACAAATTCTTATTTACAATGACGGCCTACACCGGCCAAACTCGGACGACGCTGGACCAATTGAGCAACGCCCTATGGGACTCCCAATCACGGCCGGTTGTGATAGTCTGGATTCGAACCAGGTTGTCTGTAGTGACGCCTCTAGCACTGAGATGCAGTGTCTTAGACCACTGCGCCCAAAAAGAGCTGCCCAGTCACCGTCAGCACCAGATTCAAGTCTTCGTGGACTCCGGGGCCGCGGATAATTTCATTGATCAAGACTTCACCAGAGAATTACAAATCCCCTGCGTGAAATGTCTCATCCCTCTGCAGATTCAAGCCCTCGATGGATGCCCCATTGGTTCCGGCCAGGTGGAATATCAGACCAAGCCCATTCTACTGCAGGTTGGGGTGAACCACTCATAGACTATTAGTTTTCTTTTGATCACTGCTCCCGAGAACCCCCTTATCCTATATTATCCTTATCCTACCCCTTACCCACTATTCTCCTTGTCCACGGGATACCTACTAGACTGGGGTAAGAACTTCCAGACTAAGTGTTTAAGACCCCCACCAAGAGCCTCCCCTCGTCCTCCTGCATCCATTGAAGACTTCTCTGCTCTCCCTCCCGAATACTTCGAACTCCGGGAGGCCTTCAGTAAGAGGCAAGCCGCCACCCTCCCTCCTCATCATCCATAAGACTGTGCCATAGAACTCCTACCGGGCTCCACCCCTCCCCGGGGCCATCTTTACTCCCTCTCAACCCCTGAAGCAGAAGTCATGGACAATTACATCAGGGAGTCTCTGGAGGCAGGTTTCATTCGCTGCTCAACATCCATTCTTCACCAACTGGACCTCTGCAACCATCCTTTTCCTAATGGAATACTGCCTTTAATGCCCCTAGCGGCCATTGAGTATTTAGTCATGCCATTCGGATGATCGAAGTCACCCTCAGTCTTCCAAGCATTGGTCATTGACACTCTTAGGGATATGTTGAATCGGTTCATCTTTGTCTACCTCGACGACATCCTGATCTTCTCCAAGACCCTTCTGGAACACATCTTGCACATCCACCAAGTCCTGAGAATTCTCCTGCAGAGTCAACAATACATCAAGATAGAGAAGTGTGAGTTCCATGTATCCCAAGTCTCTTCCTGGGCCACATTATCTCTACTGCCGGTATCCAAATGGACTATGTTAAGGTTAAGGTGGTCACCGACTATCCCGTCCCACCTCACTCAAGTCCAGCGGTTCCTCGGATTTGCGTATAAAACTTTTACAGGCGTTTATACGCAACTTTGGTGGGGTGGCATCACCTCTCACGGCCTTAACCCGCAAGTTCCAGACCCGTTATGTCTGGACCCCCGAAGCTGAGAGGGCATTCATGGAGCTCAAGGGACATTTTACCTCTGGACCCATCCTCGTTCATCCTGATCCTACTCGTCCCTTCGTGGTAGAGGGCGAGAACAGTGGAATGAGGGGGACAAGAGACTGCACCCATGTGCCTTTCTGCCCTTTCACAGTGGAACGAGGGGGACAAGAGACTGCACCCATGTGCCTTTCTGCCCTTTCACAGTGGAACGAGGGGGACAAGAGACTGCACCCATGTGCCTTTCTTTCCAAGCGGTTATCACCAGCGGAACGCAACTACGATGTAGGCAAACGCTGGTTGGAGGGGGCACCTCATCCTTTCGTGATCTGGAAGGACCATAAGAACTTGGTCTCCATTCAAGAAACCAAGAGGCTGGCTAGGTTGGGCTCTGGCTAGGTGGGCTCTGTACAGACTCGGGAGAGGCGATGGTCGAGAGCCGTCCTTCCTCCTAATTACAACCCCGCCAAGCCGCACTTCTTCTTGACACAATGCACACTTAACCCAGAAGCCAGCCGCACCAATGTGTCGGAGGAAACACAGGCCACCTGGCAACAGGCCTACACCTGTCACCAGAGCGTGGCAGAGACCGTCCTAGAGACATTAATGACAATCTTGTGTGTTCAATTACCCCTTAGGATTTTCCCTGTTAAAAGATGTGTGTTTTCTGTTGTCCTTTGCAGAAGCTTGAATTGTTTGCCGGGGGTGTTTGTCTCCTGAGTGAGTTTCTAGACTTAGTGCTTGTTGTCATACTGTTACTCAGTAAAGTAATATGTTTATTCTTAACCACTGATTCTTCGTCTGGTCTCTCCATGTCACAGAAAGGGCTCTGAAATAGGAGTAGAGAGCCAGAGCGAATTTACCAGCTACGTTATTCGTCAGTTGTCGCAGTGACATCATGAACATTCTATTTAAATGGTTACTTTCATATTGGAGTCTTTTGTTTAGACGTATAGCTAGTTAATTAAACAATTAACCATAATCCCAACTCATAATGTTACTACCCAAACATGTTCAATGCAATGCAAATGGCTCTGAGATACAAATAATATTACTACACAGATCATACACGTAATGTAACAGTACGCTTTAACTTGAAATGAAAAATTAGAAACGTGTAATAACATGTAATATCTGAAAATGTAGCTAACTAGACTTAACCTTATACATGGATGGACGCTTTTCTCTGTAACGGATGCAATGGTTGCCCTTAGTTTGAAGATATAATCATGAGACAGGCATTTTATACAGCCTTCTGTGTGTTCTCTTTTTGACATATTTGCAAGGCCAGAAACATGCTACATGGCAGACCAATCTGAACTCATCTATCGACATTTCCAGCCCATCCATTATCTCAGCCAATAAGAGAGACCGTCCTAGCGGGAAGGTTCCTGTCTTTTTCTGTGGCTAAACCAACTAGACTCGTAATTTAACAATTTTATTCGTATTTACAGATGGCATACATGTTTGTTATTAAGGCACATTAAAGTTCACATGTTCCAGAAGGCATATCTGCCAGCAACAAACGCTAACACTACACACCCAAGTATATCTGACCAAATTATGAAAGACAAGAATTGCACTTTTGAATTTGGCGTGGAAGATGTGAAAAAATTATTGTTGTCTACATGTCTAATGACAAGCCACCGGGTCTGACAATCTGGATAGAAATTTACTGAGGATAATAGCTGAGGATATTGCCTCTCCTATTTACCATATCTTCAATTTAAGCCTACTAGAAAGTGTGTTCCCTCAGGCCTGGAGGGAAGAAGGCAAACATGAATACAAACTGAAGGTAGAACCCAGTAACCAGGCTGTATGGTTCCTAACCCTCATTACAGTAACCAGGCTGTATGGTTCCTAACCCTCATTACAGTAACCAGGCTGTATGGTTCCTAACCCTCATTACAGTAACCAGGCTGTATGGTTCCTAACCCTCATTACAGTAACCAGGCTGTATGGTTCCTAACCCTCATTACAGTAACCAGGCTGTATGGTTCCTAACCCTCATTACAGTAAGCAGGATGTATGATTCCTAACCCTCATTACAGTAACCAGGCTGTATGGTTCCTAACCCTCATTACAGTAAACAGGCTGTATGGTTCCTAACCCTCATTACAGTAACCAGGCAGTATGGTTCCTAACCCTCATTACAGTAACCAGGCTGTATGGTTCCTAACCCTCATTACAGTAACCAGGCTGTATGGTTCCTAACCCTCATTACAGTAACCAGGCAGTATGGTTCCTAACCCTCATTACAGTAACCAGGCTGTATGGTTCCTAACCCTCATTACAGTAACCAGGCAGTATGGTTCCTAACCCTCATTACAGTAACCAGGCTGTATGGTTCCTAACCCTCATTACAGTAACCAGGCTGTATGGTTCCTAACCCTCATTACAGTAACCAGGCTGTATGGTTCCTAACCCTCATTACAGTAACCAGGCAGTATGGTTCCTAACCCTCATTACAGTAACCAGCCTGTATGGTTCCTAACCCTCATTACAGTAACCAGGCAGTATGGTTCCTAACCCTC